>PVKS010005592.1:0-50899 GCA_004027875.1 Aplodontia rufa | reverse complement strand
TCTATTTTTATTAGTTTTTCACCTAAAAAGAAAGAGACAGGAACAGAACATTCACTCTATAAAGACACAAAGACATTCAAAAGAAATTCAGTTATCTTTTCTCCCCATCACCCCAATATATATACATGAAAAATTAAAATGAAAAAGACTAAGTTGGACATGTTGCTCTTTTCTCTTCTTTTAATCTTTAAATCCAACTATTCTTATGCCCACTCTGTGCTATTTATTTTCTACTTACAATAAAAGTTGTTCAGGATGCATCTTCTCTTCTCATCTCTTTACCCTTTCTGATTCCCAAAAATCTTGTAAAGAAAAGAACAAGAATCCATCAAATAATAATCAATTTAGTGACGAGAACACCTTCTACTTTTGCCACTTGGGTAAAAAGTTAATTATGGAATTTGGGCTCCCCAAATACCAATGGGGTGCATTAGTTCATTTGATCTCACAAGTTTTTGCATCCATCTGTTTAAAAGGTACCACTGTGTCACTTATCAGTTATTAAGAAAAGGTAGTAAGGGATCGGATACTTGTGTTTTATTTTTGTTTCTATTACGTAAATGACAAAACCCCCAGAGAGATTACTTACCCCATCCATGATATACTAGTTAAACCAAAATATAGTCTAGACGGAGATTTTTCAACAATTCTGATTGCCACAGAGCTTTGTATTCTCCGTTTGATTTTTTTTTTTTGCCTGAGCATGTATATTTTTACTATAAATTTGTGTTTGTAGCAAACATTCCATAATGTTTATCATTTTAAAATTAATACTCCAACAAAGAAAAAAAAGAAATCAGGATGTAAACTGTGCAAAATGTAGTAAACAATTTTATCTTTTGTACCTGCTGTACATTTATATGTTTGTACAAATATCGTTGAATTATAAACCCGAGGAAATGTTTTCTTTCTAAAAGTTCTCCTCTTTCTGCATTTGTATTTTGATTGTCATTTGGAAATCTTTTTAAGGTACCATAGCAGACACTAAACTGAGCAAAGGGGAAGAACCCACAAGCATCACAAAAATCCTTAAATATATTATATGCACAGAACCTAAGTGCAGATAACTATTTTCTTAAGTGGAAAACAGTGACAACAGTTGTTTCAAGAATCAGAAACTGTTGTCTTCTTTTTCCCCCCCATTCACTGAAAATGTATTCTATTCCTATCCCTGGGGAAGAAAACTATTAGGAAAAAACTATAGTCCTATATGCTTTGATATATTTATGGAATGCATTTGTGTCCTGCTGAAGAGTTTAATACCTCTCAAGTCAGGGCAGAAGGTGATTCCTCACCAGGAAACCCTCCTGGCTGGGAGGTGTGAATGCCTTATGTTTGAAGTAACTTAATAACAAGGAGTCTTTTCGGAAATCTTACCATGTCTGTGTTGCCTCTGTAATGACCCTCAAAGAAAGGAAAAACAAGTACTAGGTGGTCAGTGTTAGCACTTGAACTCATGGAAAGATTCTCAAAGTAGGGCAAGTTTTGGCAAATCCAAAATTTTCTAGGGCATCTCACTTGTTATAGTTTTATGTTTTCTTGAGGAAAATCCCTAAATTGTCTTTAGACTTCTATAGTTTTTGTAGGATTTTTAGTGCTTTTAATAGGGCTTAAGGAGCAAAAGACTTTTAAAAAAGAAAGTCATCAAAATAAAAGAAACTAGGTCTTCAAAAAGTTTTATATTGAAGGCAAGAGGTTTTTTATTTTTATTTTTTTCCTCTGAACTCTTTTGTTGCTGTGGCTGTTGGTGCCTGTATTTTTGCGTTTTGTTTTTATTTTTTTCTTCTTCGTTCTTTTTTTCTTTTTCTTCCTTTCTCTCCCCGTATTTTTTTTTCTTTTTGTCCGTTTTTGGTGTGACCAAGGAGTTGGGAGTAGGGGGCGTCCGAAAGGGACAGAGTGACCAGGAGAAGAGGCTCTTGCTGAGAACTTGCTGTGGCTTCTCTGGATCCCAACTCAGGCAGCTCGCATCAGCTAGTTGTGCCGCCAAGAGTCCAGTGAAAGGTGATAGTTGTCATTCTGGGGTTCTTCCGTGGATTTGACCTGAGAGTAACACATTCACAGTCGAGGAGAAAAGGGAAAAAAAATAGAGGAGGAGGAAAGAAAAGCTCTTTGAGCTGGAATACACTGGCCCTTTCTTCCTGGAGGCAATCCGCTCCAGTTCTTGGCTACGTGTCCTGCACTATCAGATATCATATGACTTTTTATTTAGATTCTTTTTCGGAGAATGGCCTGTTAGGACTCTGTTTGTTTTCTTTTATTTAATTTCCTTCTCCCCTCACCCGCTAGTTTTGTGTATCTGTGTGTGTCAGAGTTTGTGTGTATGCGCACATGCATATGTGTGTGCAATTTTTATCTTTGTTTTTCTTCTGTTAATCTGATGCTTTATTTAAGGACAAAGCTTTAATTATTTCAGAATGCTGGTTTAATCATTTGCCAAAAAGAAACCTCATTCTGGGCTTTTTGGGGGGTTCATTTTTAAACACATCTATTAACACATGAGACTAGAGATCCTAAATGCTTGCTGGCCGGACCTTGGCCCACTCCCTCACCTTAATTTAACCCTCCTCCTCATCAGCATGCACAGCAGTGTGAGTTAGGAAACACCTGTGCTGAGTTGAGAGGGAAATAAAAGTGGAGGCAACTTCTTCAAATCTGCACTCCTAGTTTCACTTTAATAAACTTTTTTTAATCCTTGATTTTTTTTTTTTTTTTTTTGGCACCCTCTGTTGAGCTTGAAAACATCAGAGATAGTGAAGGATGTGTCTGTGGGGCTTTTGTGAGGCCAGCTGAGCACCCATGGAAAGTAGAACAGGAGCTGAAATTCATTCAGAGACTTAAGAATTAAGTAAGAGATTTAAATAAGATCTGTGAGATCTGTGGGCCGTTCAGGGTTTGGTGATAGATGGTAAAATGGAATATTTAAGGCATTCAAAAAGGAAAAAGAGAAATTTCCAGACAGGAAAGTCAGAGGCATATCTGCTGAAATTAGTACTTTTTAAATCTTCCTTAATCAAATTTTGATTTTGTAGATCTCAAAATTTAGCCAATCGGCATGTGATTGCCTTCCTTTCCATGCTTGCTATCAAAAAGAGATAAATTATGCTGACAATTATTACTGGGTTTCTCCTAAAATGTTGATGCATTCTTTTTTGGTTTTGAAGAGTTCTAATTTTAATTAGCAAAAGAAAAACATAACTTCTCTAGGTGTACATATGGTTCCATATGCATTATTCTTATCTATACATAATATATCCTGTTTTGTATCAAGATGTATTTTTATAGCAACCCACAAGACTGCTTTACATTCTTTAAACCCATAGTTTTTATTTCTTGTTTCTTTCTCTGAAATTATTTTGCACAGACCTTAAATTTGTAATGCCTTATCATAGCCAGAGGTGAATTTTGTTGAAACTTGGACGAAAATTTCTTCCTCCTCTTTAAGAGTACTCAAAAAGGGAGGCAGAACTAGTTTTCGTTCAACAAAAAATTTTAAAAACCTTTCTACCCCAATGGAAAACTCCAAAACAGCTTTGTCTCAGAATGTTAAACTTGGCATGGATAAGAAATGTGAGTTTTGCTTTGTTTGAGGAAATTTTGTTTTTGAAACAACAATGTTATAAATATTTTTAAATTGCCTGTTGAGCATGCGCTGTCTCTGACTTTATTCATAGTTTTAAACACACACCAAAGTGCAGTCTTCTGAATGGCCACAGGTAAGGCTGTTGATTTGTATGATCTGTCTCTGAGGCACCTTCAGTGAGTCTACTCAGTTTTCCAGAAGGGAAAAAGGCGAGAGCTGAGTTCAGACCTGGACACCCTTCTAAATATCATAGAGCAAAAGTAAATTGCCCCATTAAGGCTTGCACATTATACTTAGGGTAAGTACTATTCAACTTTCCTTTCTTATAGAAGTTGCCTGCCTTAACTTTTCGGCTTATTACTAGCAGAGTAAATGAAGAAAGAATTTAACTCAATGAAGTATTTGACAGAAACAGAAAATTTGCAGATTTTTAAGGCCATCTATTATGCATAAATTTAGGGATACGAGAATTTACCAGTGAAATGATAGCAGCTCTCTGCTTACAGAGCAAAGATGTGCTAGTCTGAACATGCCTGATCTCATCTGGAATCGAAAGCTAAATCTAGGTGGGCCTGTAATAATACAGAAAAGGAACACATGTGTCTTTTGTGCAAGCTTTTTTTTTTTTTAGTCAGTCTTCCAAAGGGAATGACAAAGAAGTAGGTTCTCCTCTCCTCTTGCTTTAATAAGTAGTCTTACTTTAATTCTGCAGATATATATTTCTAGTTGTTCTTGGTTGTTTTGTTTACTTGTTGTTATCGCTGTTGAAGTATGTTCTTTCCTGTCAGTGATTGGTAACACTTTCCATCTTTCAGAATGTTTTATCTCCATTAACTCCGTTTGATGTTTCTTTACTTAGTTGCCTTTCTGAGATCTGCAATGACCCTCTCAGGCTTTGCAATTCTTATTGATTCTTGCCAGAATATACTTTTTCATTAGCTGTTTTGTTATAGTTATGGTGGAGATAATCTCATTTTTGAGGTCTTTATAACCATCCAAACAAATTACCTTTTGAGGTGAAATTTCTCATAGTTCTTCTTGACTCAGAACTGAAATTCTCTTGAAAAGGCTTTAAGAAAATCCAATTAACTGGGGTGTTTTTGAGCACTAAATATTCTAATAAATGCAAATGAATTTTTTACAAAATGCTTATTGATATGCAATGCCTTTCTAATTTGTTTTTCTTTTCGTGCTTTAAAATGGATCCTGAAAATTAAATGTTTTTAAAAAAATAGGTGGGGAGGAAGCCCTGCCAGTTTAATACTGGTATTTTAAATACACCATTTGAAATAATTCAAAGTTTTAGTTTTTATTCAGTACATCACCTTTCAATGTCAGTTAGTACTGTTTTGCACAAATAGATAAATATCTTTATCCAGGTGTATGCATATACTAACATATATACACACACACAGAAAGACAGAAAGCTGCTTTACATTTATATTAATTATATTTTTACATAAAAGAGAACAGATTAGTGTTATGAAAAACTTTTTTTAATTTATTATTTTTTTCTGTAATTTAAAAATCCAATAAACAGTTGCTTCCATCCTATTATGTATGCTTATGAATATATATATATATATACACACATATATATTCCAGTAAGTTATCTTAGTTTATAAAGTATTTTCATGTGCCTTACACACTCCTGGGTTTTATGAAGCTACCAGTGTTCAAGTTTATTCAGACACAGTTTGCTTTGTTCCTTATCTGAGGGTGTGTTAAGAAAGTTTTTTATTTTTCTATTCTAGAAAGAATATGGCCATTTTTCCTTTATATAACTTCTATATGACTTCCATATTCTGGAGAAGAAACTTCTTTTTAACCTATGATCTCCTGGAAAGCTTTCAAACATTGGGAGAAGTAATCTTTACCTTGCTTTTCCTTGGTGTTTGCCCTTACTGTACCACCAGCAACCCTAAAATAAGAAAAAACAACAGTAATAAGCATGATATGATAATTTTTCTGATCACAAAACCAGGAAATACCAAAGAAAACTGTGGCATATGTAGGAAAATGCCAAGAGCTTCTCCAGTAAGATCAGCTGTTTTTGTACATTTTTTTTCTCCTGAATTTTGTTTGTGACTTTTTTGGCTTGCTAAAGCATATCCCCATAATCTTACAAAGCCACAGCAAATTCCCAATGCCACAACAACACTGTGCATCCAGGGCGAGCCCAGAAGAGCTGATCCTTGGCGACTGCAGACTTCCCCAGCAATGATACAAGGTAGGAGGAGCAAGTAGGCTACTCTTCTCTTTGCATCTTTCCTAATCCACTCAACCTGCCAGGTAGAGAAATTTTCTTTCTGTAGCTTTCCACTGCAACTGTCTGAGGTATTTCCTTCAATAACCAAAGACTTTCTGCTTCTTCGAAGGGATGGTTCGTATTGCAAAGCATCCCATTTTTATTTTATATTGAAATAAGGAAAGCTTTAAAAATTGGGAAGAGCAAAGGAAGAGGGATTAAGAGTATCTAGGAAATATCCCAAATAGTGTCCTGCTCATTCCTATTTTTAGTGGATGCTCAAGTCTGTAACTGTTCTGTTCTCACCAGGGCCTCTAAGTGGTTGAAAGTAGTGAATGGGATGGCTATAGGGTACAAACTATGAGCTAACTGATTCAGTAGATGGAGCTCTTCCCCCTAAGTCTGTTTAAATTAATGTCCCGGTCTACTTTTGGGCTCTGTTTTAAGGTATGTCATACTACACACATAAAATCAAAACCTACATAGCTAAAGAAAATGATTTCCTGGCACTTTTTAAAAGACATGAAGCATTTGTTCTGCAGCATGGAATTGCAGGGGAACAGTAAGGATGGAGTGCTAAATGAAGTATATCTATCTACATTTCTGCATGTTTGTTGATATTTTTAAGTGTGAAGTTAAATCCCGACAGTTATCATAGAAGCAACGACTACTATAAATATAGAAAAATATATAGCTCATATAATGTTTGGCTGTATGCATGGCAAATCTTTCAGATTATCTGAACTATGCAGATGATATCCTTTCTGCAGAGGAATTCTTAATGCTGTAGTGCAATTGTTCCATCTAATTAGTCTAAAGAACCTGGCTGAAATGTTACAAATTCTGAATCGTGACAACGTGTTGGAGGGCAAAGCAGCTGTTAGTAAGGTGCCTTTATAGAAGACAAAATATTTTCAACAATCACTGAAAATAGATCTCCAGTATGTTTGTGGAAAGAACTACTTGTTTATTTCTTAAGTTAATCAAAATGAATAATTGCCACAAAATTCTTATCAGGGTTACATTATTTTCAATACTACTAGAATAAGTTTGATCATGTCCCTCCCTGGTGCCAGGAGGGACAATATATGTATACCATATATAATAAATTATCTTCCTTAGTCTAATGTCTTCTCACAGATTGGAGATATTACTGAATATGTCTTGTTAAATCTTGATAAGATCATTTGGCCAAAGTAGAACTGGTCTTGGCTTTAGTACCAAGAGAAATAGCATTTTTAAAGAACTTGGATTTCCTTTGCACACCACGTGTCTGAGTCTGATATGGTCCAGGAAAACAGAGAGGATGAGATGAAATTATTCCTAAGCAGCCGCCGTAGGCCAAACACTGAAGCAGTGCCAACCTGGACCAATCAGGCCGGCTTCTCAGAAGATGCTTTTGTCGAACACTTACACGAAGAGAAAGAGGGACGAAGTCCTTGAAAATGCATTCATATGAATGATTCTTCACTAATTTTGGTAAAGTCCATGATAATAAATTCAATGATTTTTATTCTTTTTTAAAGTAGAACATCTGAGTTTTCTTGGCCAGCTAAAGCTCTCTAAATGTTTTACTCTCACATCTTTTGAACAAAACTATCCTTTCAAATTTAAGCAAGTGAAAAACTTCTCACAGAGAGCAAAGAGTAAAATTGATGGAAACTCAAAATCAATTCCAAACCCATTTCTGGCATGATGAGAATAACATTTGTGCTGTGTTTAAAGCAGTTTAAAACAAGAAAATGATAAAATGATCAATATACTTAATGCCAAAAATAACCAGGAGAGAACAATCTGTAACCCATTCCTAGTCCTAAAATCCTGCACTTTTGATTGAACGTGAAAATAAATGGATGCATCTTTTATAAGGTGGCACTGTAAGCTTTATAGCATGAACAGCAATGATGAGATGCCAAGTTTCAACTCTTTATTTAAGCTCTGTTTTCAGAGTTTAGCCAAACAAAAGATCATGGAGCTAAATGATTGAGCATTTACTTATTTATACATGCTTGACCATAAAAAGAGCAAAAACTAAGGGATATATATAGATTGTTACAATGAATTACATGGTCACTTTATAATCTATGTACTTACTCTCCTTATTTAAAGAAAAGATTTTAATCATAGCAAAATAATATTTTAGGATAGATCAAAAAGTCAGCAAATTGGTCAATATGAATCAAAATTAGTATTTCTTTAAAAATATTTTGACTCTTCACTCATTTATTAAATCCAATGTATATATATATATGTAATTCATATATATTTCATGCTTATTTCTTTAATAAATTGCTTTGAAAAACTAAGTTGACACCAATAAATTTTTAACCTGTGGATTCAAGGTCAGTGAAATGCCACCATTTAGATTTACAAAAGTCTCTCTAGGCTTAAAATTTAGCTCCAATGAATGATTTTCTATCAATTTTTCAGAATCATTTGGCTGACTAGGTACTTGTTGATTATATAAAATAAAAGTGTCTAGATGAAGAAATCCTAGCTGAAGAAATTACAATGACAACAAATTGCATAAGCACATTTAATTCTGTTGAACTAAGGTGGAATAGGAATGACGATAATTCTAACAAGCACTGTGACGAATGTAACTACACTGAAGCATGCGTGATTACATCAGTAAAAGTGAACTCAGGGGGCAAGGTCAGAAGGGCTAGACAGAGAAGCCTTGACAGAGCAGGGACTAATGATTAGTTATTGGAGTTGTTTAAAGCTTGTGGCTAGGTACAAAATTAGCAGATATGGAAAAGAAGAGTTGATCAATTTTAAAAGTAGATAGGAATGCAGTATTTTTTCCTATAGAGTATAATCATCTATAGAATTCACTGTTGCAGAATTATAACATAATAAACTTTGGTTGTCCACTGTGATAATAGTTGTAAAGAGTTGTTATATACATCTGCTTCAAGATTCATATATGTGTAACTGTTATAGCAACTTGTTATGCTATTGTTTGAAGTTGAAAAGCTCTGCTTTAAGTGTCAACAAAGCAAATGTCAGCATCATAGAATCTTAATCATTGCATCTTAAAGCTTGAAATAGCCTTGGATATCTCGATATGGTTGAGTGGGTTAACAAACTCTCCAGAATAATTGGAATATCTGATCCAGGACACCATGTAGAATTTGAAATAGAACATATATATGTGTGTGTGTGTGTGTCTGTGTGTGTGTGTGTGTGTGTGTGTGTGGTATGTATATATACACACACACACATCATATACATATATATATACACACACAAACTGTTATAATAAAGGAAAGCTGCATACATTTATCTGGACCAGTGGTGCTATACACTGGTTTCTGTGAACCAGGGATTATAAATAGTAAAAAGTGGGAAAATTTACTGAAAAACCAGATTTTATTTTATCAAAAACAGGGAGCTAACAATTTAAGAAATACTACCTGGCTTAAACCACTCACTTTTAACAATAAGAAAACTAAAATAAATTTTAAAAAAACAACAAGAAAACTAAAACACAGAAAAGTGACATAACTTTAAGATGAAAAATGTAAAACTAGAAATAGAACTCAAGTTTTCTAACTATGGTATACTCTTACAACATAAAGCTGACCCCAAAACAAATTTATAGAACTAAGAAATAGATGATATTCCAGGAGTTATTGAATAAGAGAACAAACTAACTAAACCTTAAGGATTCCTATTTCTGTACCAATAACTTTACCTTAGATGGTGCAGAGGCAAGTATGTGTAGTGAGTGTAAGGTATTTGGTGGAATGTTAGAAAGTACAAGAAGCTCCATGCATTCCCTGGAGGCTCTCTGGAGTTCACATTGCTCCCCTAACCCTATAGCCTTGTATCTCATTTCTTCTTCTCTGTACCTCACCAAAAGAGAGAAAGAAAAGAAAAGAAAAGAAAAACTTTTGAGAAATTACAGTCAGAAATTTCTTTTGGAAAGATGTCCTTCTTTCCAGAAATCTTCCTATGCAGATCAGTGTATTTTATTATCTCACCAAAGTATGAGCTCAAATTATACGGTGCTGTGCTGATACCCCATGCTTCCACTACAGACTAGATGAGTCCTTATTCCCTGACAATGCCCAACACTTTTCTGTCCTGTTCCTTTTCCTCTCACATTCCTAATTCTATTTCCTTTATTTGTACAATACTTTGTGTCTTTTAATGACCCTCATCATATTCTATCTTATGAATTAGCTATTTGTATTTATGTGTATAAAGAACATTTCTATATAATTTTAGGCAACGTACTTGATTCTATTGGGTCACACTTTCCAAATCTATAAGCAGGAAAATGATGTCTACCTTGCTGGGAAACTACAAGAATTCCATGAATTGGAGTCTACAAAGTGCTTGGTGCAATGATTAGCTCATGAGTGATATTGATATCACTAAGTATCATTGTTGTTGTTACCATTATTATTATTACTATCCCCCTGCCTCTAGTCCTTTCCCATTAATATACTTCTTGAGGTATTAGATTGATCTGGTTGAGTTCAGTTCCTGCTTGTGAAATGAGCACACTAACTTTTACATAATAGGAACTGAATAAAAATATATTGAATCTTTTTATACAAGTTCATATTGGACCTATTACTTCCTCACAAAGTTCGTTAAATTCTGGGCTAGAGGTTTAGAACACTGGTGGTCATGGCCAGTGCCAATGTGAGAAACGTCAGCATTGCTCACTATAGACTGTCAGTGCTGCATTATTTTTCAGGTTCCCCACAGACCCCAGACCACTTAGGATGGCTCTCTGTAGCATCCCCAAAAGTGTAAGCTTGTATTTCTAGTTTATGTGATTAATGAGCTTGTTATATCTCTCTCTGTATCCTGAACTAGAAACTTTCACTTTGGAGAGCAGGTCAAGATCTCAAATTTAATTTTGGTTGCATCTGTTATAAGCCAATCGTGTATTCATTACATTTATAGATTCTCTCTTCAGCCATATAGTTTCATGGCCATTGAGAGTTCCTGAATCTGTGTTGAATGCCCTTAGATTTTACTTGGAGACCTGAAAATGAGGCAGTGAGACATTTTTGATAGCTAACTGTCATCCTTGGCATTATCTTGCCTTAAGTGTCTAATCTGGTCTAGACTTGAAGAAGGGGCAGGCATAGAATTTTTAATGAGCTAGTATATGGCATGGTAATTCTGTATTAGTGAGTCTATGGTCAAGGTAATTTATCTGTACATTTCTATTTATTTGTCCAGGCATAAAACCACATTATGTAGAAATGAAAACTTTTTAAAATAATGGAAATAATAAAATAACAGGAAAAGTGTAAGGGTGGAGATATAACATTTAATGTATGGGTTCCAGGGTAGGCAGGATGGTATATAAGGTGAACTCCATGTATGGATTTTGTTGGTCCTTTAAGATTTCCATGAACAGTGAGAAAATGAAAAACAGGTAAACAACATGTGGACATGGCAGAGGAGGAGCTGATGGCAGGGTGTGCTCAAGTCAGGAAGAGTATTCCTTTTTAATAAGCCAGAGGTTCCATTTATTGAGAGTGAGCTGGTATTTGTGAGGGAACAAGGTCACATTTAGTAGAACTGGTAATTCAATAAAGGGTTTTGACTTTGCAAGAGTAATGGTGTTGGCATCAAGTGTAGAAAGTTTTGCAGATTTCTGTATGTGCACTTGCTGTTACTGGTGTTCCTGGTGGGTGGCTGAATCATCCTGATGGCATTCAACAGGAACCAGCTGCTGAGAATATTAAAATGCAAGCATTTATTCCTCTAGAGAGACAGGAGCATCTGCAAAGTTTTCCTATCTTGATAGTACAGATAATCCCAGGGAGCATTCTCTAGTAGTTTTAACTCTCTATTCATTTATACAGCTTCTTTTCATCGGTATCATCAGTATCTCAAGTCCTAACTGGAGAGAAAAGCGCCTGTATCCTTAGCCTACACAAGGTTAGAGAGACAGATAGTAAACACCTGGCCAAGAACTTAACGTTGCCTCTTAGAGCTTTACCTTGAGTTGCAATCTCTAGGGGTAAACTGGCCTGGCCCCGGCTTGTCCTGCCTTCTTAGCAAAGAGCTGGGCGCTTTGCAGTACTCACAATTTTCAAGGGGCTCTCCAGAGTGACTACAGCAATACCCCCAATCCCTGCCAGAATACAGACTTCCAAGCTCTTCTTTTTACTTATAAAACTTAGGAATTGGTTGCTTTCCTTGTTTGATTTTCTTTGTTTTGCTTTCTTGTTTTGGTTTTGGTTTTGGTTTTGGTTTTTGAGCTAGCATCAACAGTTGGGGGAAAGGGAGGTGCAAAAAGGAGGTCTGGACTCAGTGATCTACTAAGTCTTTTCCATCTCTAATATTTATGAATAATGTATTGAACTGATGGGAAAAATGTTGAATATGTTCATTATGAATTATATTCATCGGTGTGTTGCCTAGAATATAAAAGAGCAAAGCAGTTGCTGCGTAACTGCTTCCTTACAATACATGTCCTGGTACGACAGAGCTTTGTATCCTTTCCTATTCCACTGTGTGTCGTCCCCAAATACACGTTCTACATGTCTGAGTGGCAGCTGTCAACGGGGTACCTGGTGGATTGACAGACAGCCACGATTCTGATGGGTACAGAAACATTCACAGTGGAGTCTGTGTCCTAAGCAGAATCCTTTCTACTGAAGGTATTGATAGTGCAGTCTCCTTTATGAGGAATCACCAAAGCAAGTTGCACTTAGCAGTTATTACTCAAATACAGTCATGCTGCGGGACTGGCTTTCCTATCATCAGAAAAGAAATTTATAATTTTGTTCCTAGTTTTTTTTTTTTATAAGAGAGAGGGACAGTGAGAGAGACAGAGAAAGAGAGAAACAACTTTATTTAGTTTTTCACATGACCTTAGTTGCTCCAACACTTAGTTGTGTACGTGGTGCTGGGGTTTGAACCAGGGTCCTCATGCTTGCCAGGCAAGCGCCGAAACCGCTGAGCCACCGCTCCAGTCCCTGTTCCTAGTTTTTTTTAAATTAGCATGGGTAACTAATTTGTTGGCAATACTGCATTCATAAGTGAACAAAAGTGGAAGAAGATTCAAAACTACATATTTATCACATTTAATATCAAAATTCATTATATGCCTTTTACCACTTGTTTCCTTTGTAATTGTTTAGGATTTGTTGAAATAAAATTGTGTTTCCTAAGTACTTACTAGATATCATTGGGAAACATTAACCAGAAGCACAGTAAGAGGTGAGAAATCTAGCATTTTGTTTTAAAGTTGGATAATTGACAAAAGAGATACTAAGGAGCTAACATAATACCAAAATAGCCTTTCCCTGATCAAACAACAGTGGGGCTCATTATTTTTTAAATAGTATACCATAAGAGACATGCAAATACATGCCAAAATGGAGAAAGACCACCTAAGGTCAGGGGATTAGAGGGTGCACCCCGAATATGCAGTACAGAATATTTGCAAGTTAAAGCAGTTCCATAGAAAGGTACAGCAGAAAGGTCTGGCCTTTGTCTGAGGTCTCAGGAAAGCATCGGGTATTGATGAACAGGGTCTGCCTCAGAGAAGCTCTTGCTTCCCACTGTTCCACTTCAGAGCCAGTGGGCTAGCTCTTGTGAGAAAAGGGTCCAAAACATCACTGGTACTGACATCAACTTTAAAGTGATGTTAAGTCAAATGCTGTCCCAGCATTATTTATCATTATGCATTTCAGAGATGATTTTTTTCCTAGGCTCTCTTAAAGAACTAAAATCCATCAGAGCACATGAAGAGCAAGTAAAAACTTAAAGCAGCCACATTTACCAATAATTTATAATAATCTCAGAAGAGAGAGAGAGAAATAGTATTAAAAAAATTTTCAGGAAAATTGCATTGCCCAACATTTAGATTAGTAGAAACAATAACGGCTCACCAATTCCAGAGTGGTATAACAATGAAGCAGAAGTGGTAGATTTTTTTCCACTCCACCCTTCTTTACAAAACAAATTGCTTAACCTGTCTATGTAATAGTATATTTGTCAAATAAATAGAAAACCATCTATCCTCATCTACTTCACAGCAGTATTGCTAAGGCTGATTGTACACACATATATAAATGTATATATTATAGCTATCTATTTACAGCAGGGGAGAATGATTTTAAAATAAGTGAATCAGGTTTTGATATATACATCCATTGTGAAGGTCAGTCCCCACCTTTTTTTTTCTTTTAAGAACTCTGCTGTTAATTACCAATTGTTAAAACATTTGAAAATTATGACTGAGCCTCTATCGCCTCTGTGAAATGGAAGACTTTTGAAATCTAAGCATGAGTATAGATATCCACATTTCCATATACTTAAGGATCCCAGTGGCTTTACTCAAAGCAGTACAAACCTATTAAGCAAAATAAAAGATAAGCTTTGCCAACAGATATATTTTCTAAAATGGTAAATCAAGGATGCAGCACTTGGTCTAGTACAATACCAAGTGTACTTCTGGCTGTAGGAGTAACTGGTTCTCTACATTAGAAACTTATTTTTAGAAAATGGGACACATATATAGAAATGACAAGGATAAGTTTCAGCCTATACAAACATCCTAGGCATCTGTACTAACTACTGGTCTGTCTCAACAAGAAGTAGGCTCAGTATGTATAAGGCCACTTAGATCATTGGGAAAGAGGCCACATTCATCTACTCTACCAATGTCAGTCTTTTGATGTTGGTCTTGGCTCTTTAATCTCTCTTTTCTCTATGCAGAGCTCAGTGGAATGATAATGACATGAAGAGGGCAGGTGAAGAAAGATAAATGTAATTTTTTAGTCATGTCTGTTACCCTCTAATAGCTTTTCCTCTGGCCCCTTCCAAGCATCCAGGAAAGAGAAATTTGGCTTCCATGGAGGGTGAAGTCATAGCTCCAACTTAGCCTAATTAGAGGCGAATGAGGAAGCAGGCATTCTGTTAGTGAAACAAGTGAGTTTCTACTGGGCTAGGATCAGGTTCTCCTATTTCCTCTATTTTTTCCTAAACTGAAAAGAGTTATTGTGGTAACTCACCTATGCTTCTGAACCTGTGTGCACATGCCCAAGACGTGCTCAAGGTAAGGCTAGAAAGAAACCAGGGGCAGGACGTAGATCCAGGAAACTAAACTTATTTTTAGTAACTTCTGCTTTTTTTGTTTCTTCAGGGAATTTTTTTTTTTTAAGAAGAGATGTTTCAATTCCCAGTCATTGATGACCTGGCCATCCTTAGGTTGTGAAAGAATGGATATTAGTGGGTGTGACAAATGTAGCCGAAGCCAGAACAAACTGTAATCTATCAAATATGTTGACAGACCACAGATTTTTCTGGTCCTTACTGCAGAATTCACCTATATCCTTACTCTAGGAAGATAGGGTTAACTGAGAGTTTCGGGAGTAATGGTACATGAGTCTTGGGAAATATGGGACTGTAGGGCCTTGATAAAAACTATCATTAGAATCAGGCCTGCATTAGGAGTGTCCAGCCTGTGTGATTGTACGGGGCCCCATGCTGGGAAGGGCTCTGTGCTTGACAATGCATTCCTGTTGCCCTCTTCAAATTGCTAATATTTTTTTTTATTCATTAAATATGGTCGTACAATTAGGAGGGAATCATTAACAATCAAGAACAAATGTATAATGACAGAACAAGCCAAGGCTGATGCAATTCCATGTTCCATGTTTCCCCCTATTAAGCCCCCATGTTAATTGGACTTCTCATGGAAGTCTAAGGTTCCCCTCTGAGTTGATTCCCCCATACCCCCTCCCTCCAGTCTCCTTGATATCCTTCCTATTCCCTCCCTCCCTTCCCTGTCCTCCTCCCTACATCCCCCAGCATCCTAGGCAAGGTTCCCCCTGATCGTGTAAAACTTCATGTCTTTTAATGAAGGGAATCACATTTTTTCATTTTTCTTCGAGCCCCACCAATTATGTTAGCTGGCCTTGCCTGGAATTTATCTTTCTCTGGCACGTCAACTGAAAGTGTCAGTTGCATGTCTTCTCTTTCTGAATATGATTCCCTTTTTTGATTCCTCAGAAGCTTACTCCTCTGTTAAACCCTTTAAAAATTTCTGTCCAAAGAATGTGCTTCAAAGAACCCATCTCCTTCCTTCCTCCAGAGATGATTATGATCAAGGTGATCTTGTTAAAAAAAAACAAAACTGTATATATGTCCTAGTCAAGTTGTTGTTGTTGTTTGGGTTTTTTGTTATTGTTGTTTTTGTTTTTGTTTTGTTTTTTTACTAGAGTTAATGTTTGGGAGAAATTGTTATGTCCTTTACTCTGCATATGGTCTTTAAAAATAGGTGCCAGGTATTAGATCGAAATTTTTAAAAGTGCATCTAGCACTCATGTTTTGTTCGCATTTGTGCTTCCAGGTCTTCATGTAAACAAACACATCAGCATATTCTAAAACCAAACTGATCTCTCAGCCCCAGCCTGGGGCTTCTGTGCCCCTCAGACTCCCACCTGTGCCACTGCTGGCTTTGTGTTCAGCGTCCTTTTCCTCTTTATCTCTTCTGCCTTCAGTTCATATTAATCCTTTCATCCTTCTTACTCAAAGTGACTATCATTAGGGGGACATATGACAACTAATGAGAATAATTCTTGTTGAGTTTTGGATGTACCCACCTACCCCAGCTCCACTTGGTAAGTGTGAATTTCAGAACTGCAAGGTCTATACCACACCCCATAGAAGTGCACGGACCTGTCCGCAGTGACCCTTTATCAGGACAACCAGCAGAGTCCAGGTCTCCTGACTCCTGTTCAGTATGCTTTAGATGAGTCAGGGTCTTCCACATTCCTGAAAGATAAATTACACATAACCAGTCTATAAACCAACTTTCCAAGCACTCTTGACAGAGGAGGAGAAAATTTGTTGCTAGAGCTTGAAAGAATCCAGGGCCAGAAGCAGCCTGACTGGCCACCCTGAGTTAGTTGGCCTCTCTGAATCTATAAAACACTTCCTCTTACTAATAAGTCTGCAGAGTTGCGGGCAGATCCAGAAAGACGCTCACCTGACACACGAAGTTTCACTCTCTGGAAAGTTCAGGAAGAGTTAACTTTTTTCTTCCTGCCCCTCCTCCCCCGTCACATCTAGTCTCCCTCCTCTGGGAAAGCAAGGAAAGCAGGAGGACCCGACTGAGTAGTCTTTGTGAGTTGAAGTTGTAGATTAGATTAACCTACCCTTGCCTGGGCCCATATTTGCAAACTTTTAAATGAATGCTAACCTCTTGTCTAGTAATGGTGGCACAGAAGGGCCAAAAGCATGACTGGTGAACCATGGCTTCTCCCAAGGGAATTTTCAGTGGTTCACCAGCTCTTCACAAGGCCACAGGCAACAACTGAAAGGGAGACCACATTCTTTCCAGTCCTGGTGACCCCCTTCACCCTTTTCTCTGCCAGCAGAGCCCAAGGTCCTGTGTTAATCTGGTACCTTGCCTTGATTTCCCTTTTTCCAAAATTGTTCCTTTTCTTTCCCTCAGCTTCAATTCAAAAATGCTCCTTAGTGAGGTAACTTTGTTGGAACTGAGTGATTACAGCATCAAGTTATGAATATGTAAGCACTGTATGGGATGTTTGCTTGTCAGAAGTGTTGGAAATTGAAATGTTACCTCATTAACATGAGGACTTCTTATGTCCCTTTCCTGTAGTAGGTGGCTAGTCCTTCTGAGCCAAACTGTTCTCCCTAGAATCAACCGTGGTCCCAGTGCAGATATACTCACCTGATGCCCTTTCTTTAGCTCTACTCACACATGTGATATGAACTCGGAAAAGCAAACTGTTTCCTGGGAGAGTGGGAGGGAGGGCATATAGGTTTACATAGTGAATAATCAAACCCAGGATGATTGCAGAGGGTCTCTCTATATTCCACATATATATTTCCCCTATGGATAGTCGAGGGCCTAATGGGTCAGGTTATGAGAGTACTGTAAATAAATTTAAAACCCAAATGCTTTGTGATAAGTCAAGGCTCCTACTTCCTGTGAATTCTGAGCATTTTGCAAATTTGAAAAATCAATTATCAGGAGTCCCCTCTTTTAACAAATGAGGTTGCTAAGGGTCATATGGGAAATGGCTTTTCCTTCAGATCACCTAGCTCAACAGTGGAGCTGAGTTTGGGGCCCTCAGGCCCTACAAAAGTCTAACTATTCTTTTCCATAATGAGGGGAAGTGCTAGGAGCACCCCCATCTACTGCAGCCAGCTTGCCCTTCTTCTAGTCATTTCTCTTGACTAGTTGTTGTTCCTGCAGTTAGAGAGAAAATGTTAGCACAGAAATCAAAGGGAGACTATGGAGCATTAGGGGAACATTAGCAACTATTGAAAAGACATTTTGACCTATTTCTGTAGTTATCAATTTAATGGTATTTGTTGCCAGGAAATGCACCGTTGGCGAGTGGGAGGTTAGATTGCACTAGCAGCCTGTTCTCAGGGGCCCTCCAGTTACAGGAGGTGGTAATTCTAGTTAATAAAAGGGTGAGCTTCAAACACATTTTAACCAAATCAAATTGTAGTGGGAAATATCGTATTACTGATGTTTGAGCCGACTCACAGCTGGTAACATTCGTCAGTATATAGGCCCCAGATTCTGACTTTTCAGCATTTTCAGATGATTTTCTGGCAGAGAGAAAGTCCCCCAGGCACACTGTATGGAGGAATAGGAGATTTTTAACTAACATAAGAGCTAGCATAAATGAAAAATTATTTATTCTCATTAGACTTTTTATAAGATTGTCAGATATTCAAATAATACATAAACAAGCCAAACTTCAGGTGGTTGATAGGAAATCTACAGCCAGGAGTTTTAAATTTTTTTTGTTGTTTTGTTTTTTTCCATGACATGTTGGCAAATGATAAAAGCGATTCACTCTGCTAACCAGAGATGCTGGGCAGAATTCCCCCAACACTGATTTCATGCCATGAAAAGCACACAAAGTCTGGCCTGGCAAGGAATGGCGAGGCGCACAGGCTTTGTGTCCTACAGCTCAGATTTGAATCTCGCTTAGCCCCTACCAGATCTGTGACCAGAGGGCACTCACCTGGCCTCTCTGAACCTTAGGCTCCTCTCATAGAAAATGGGCAAAATACCAATCGTTCATAGTTGGTATGAGGGTCGTATGAGACAACATATTTAGAGAAATCCACGCATAGAGACAAATACCTTTGGTCACCTACTAAGTGTTCAAAAGTAGTTATTGTTCTCTTCTTCCTTTTCTGCCTCTATGGTTTGTAATCCTTTTTTATTTTAAGGAGTTAATTTTTCCAGTAAAATGTACCACTTTTAATATGGTAATAGTAGGAAACACTGCTGGATACCCTGCAGATCTCTCTGCTCAGTCCTCTTTAAGTGAATACCAGCTACTTCATCTTAGCCTCCATGAAACCTAGACTTCTCTTTTTTAGTCCCTTCTGGGTTCATGCAGTCAGAATATAGTGTATATTATAGCCAAGTCATGTGGAGCCCCTGACAAAAGTTCCAAGTTGCATGGCCATAGGTGAGACAGTGGAATGACCTGAGCTCTTCATCTTTCCTCTTTTATCTGCCCTACTTCACCTCCCCTTGAATTAGGAGAGATGTCAGACACTGTTCTGGGACTGCCTCCTGCCTGGATTTTTTTCTAAACTTTTTCCATGTGCTTGTGTCTCCATTTTCACAGAGATTAATTCTGATTTGGTTCGCCTACACTTTTGACACTCTAAAGCTTTCCATTGTGGGCAGATTGTCTCAAATACCGTATTTGAGGATGGAAAAAGAAAACTCTGCCCAAATGTAAGCATCATGGAATCAAAGAAACATTTTTTTTCAATTGCATTCTTTGGGGATCCAGACAACCTTGAATCCTTTACAAAAGCACATCAGTAATGTCATCCTCTCTCTTAAAACACACACACACACACACACACACACACACAACTACAGAAGGCTACTATTCATGATGTAAATTAGGGCCAGAGTGTCCAAGAGGAGTAAAAATTGGAAAAGAAGGTGATTGTGTAGAAAGAATCCAGAACTAGAAGCCAGGCCATCCAAATTTAATTTCCTACTGCCATGGGAACAGCCCTTCTTGTTTGGATCCCAGGATATCTGCCCTTCCCCAACTCTATTGTTACTCCTCTCAGGAAGCATGAGTTCTAACTCATCCTTCTTAGGTTTTATCAGGGAGAAATTCACTTGTTACTCTTTTGAAAGACATTTTGATACCTGTACCAGGGGTACTTTGTGTGGGCAGTATTTGCCTCATTTGGAATGATGAAGCCCTGAATTATTCCTCCCATAACTCTAGAATGGGTAAAAGAATGAACTTTTCACACTAGTATGGGAAGAAAATGATGTCATTATAATGTCAACTTCTAAAAGGTATTAATAATCATCTCAATATCTAGGGCTGATGCAGGCACACTGGCCTGGCCCGTCATTCAGTTGGCTTCCACTTTTGTGCGTGCTTGCTTTGGTAAACATCAGTTACAGGACAACACAGTGTGGGAGGTGCTATGGACACAGAGTGTGTTCCCTCCCCTCACAGCCTAGTTACCTTCCACTCACCCACCATGCTCACTGATGGTTAGTTGACTTAAAGCTTGGTACAGATTCCTTCCCTTTTGTGCATTGAGCCATTTTAGTATGTCTGGGGAAGGGTTATTCCATAGCCAGGACTTGCTTCTTCTGACCTGTTAAGCACTTATTTCTTTGTCTCATGTGACACTGATTGCATACTGTCCTATACCAGAGTATGTTTGTGTGTCTCATCGCTCCTGTCACTGTACAGTAAGTTTCATAAATACAGACCGCGTTTATATACAATTGTATCCCCCTCACCGCCTAGAATATATCCTTGGAAATAAAGGTACATAGTGAATGCTGGAAATTTAATGAATGAAATTCACAATGGTACATGAATACTTGGCAGAACTATCTTTTCTGAACTCCATAAATGCCTACCCAGATCCTAGTCTACAGAGAACATCACTCAATTATATCTGTAAGGTTGAAGGTTTTTGTTTGTTTTTTTTTTAAGAGAGAGAGAGGGACAGTGAGAGAGAAAGAATCAACCCTATTTAGTTTTTTTCATGTGGCTTTTGTTGCTCCGACACTTTGTTGTGTACATTGTCAATGCTTTCTTGTATTTGTGGTGCTAGGGTTTGAACCCGTGTCCTTGTGCATGCCAAACAAATGTTGTAGCAGCTGAGCCACCATTCTCGCTCCAACTTGAAGGGTTTTTAATTTCCAATTTAGAACTTTCTGGTTTCATTTTTCTCCACCCCACCTTCTCTACCTGCCCCCCTCTGAGACAAGGTCTTGCTGGGTTGCCTAGGTTGGGCTCAAACTGGTGGGCTCACTTGATCTTCCTCCCTCAGCCTCCTGAGTGGCTGAGACCACAATTATGCACCACCGTACTCTGTGATATTTTTCCACTCCTGACATCTGCATATAGTAGATGTTTAATAAATGGCTATTTATTAATTAAAGTCATGGAATAAAGCAGATATCCCCCTGGATTGTTCATGTTAAAATAGTCATGTTGAGTCTCATCTACTTTTTTGTCTGCAGACCTCATCTATCCCTGGGACATTGATACCATTGGGCTTCCTTCTTAGTGACACAGAGCTTGAACTTAGAAATGGTCATGAGTTTTAATTTGGCTTCTGGAACAGGCTTCTGTAAGCAAAAAAAGGGAAATGATTTTTTTGTGTCTTTCTTTGTCATAGGATTGCTAAATAGTCAAATGGGATCTATATCTATATAGAAATCTTTTAATTCCCACAATAAATGCAATATCATATTCATAATGCCAGATTGAGGAAGCTTTGGCATCTCTGCACCTCAGATAATTTTGTATCTCCTCTGTTTCAAGTTTATTGGTGGACCTGAGGGGAGAAGGGTTTATTATTCTGAGCTTTTAGGTTAGGTACATGTGATCCATTCTATTAACCAGGTCCTCAGTCCTAATGAGGATGCTGATTTAACAGAGCCTCTCTGGTCACAGAAAAGCTTCACCATTACTCTCCAACCTGATTCAGTCCTAAATTTCATCCACAAAAAAATGATCTGAAACTACAGTCACCCTGGTGTTAGGATCCAGGAAGTGATAAAGCAGAGAATTCCAAAATAGATACATTATTCCAGATTTTCTTAGGTTCTTTCCCAACAAATCTGTCTCACAGCAAGCTCGGAGAGCCAGTCCTTCCTCGGCTAGACATTCTGTTGAGTCATGTTTACTGTCCCCCTCTGAAAGGTTCCAAAAGCAAATGCAAGAGGTTGCTGAATGCAGGGACATGTGGCACGCATGCGACTGAAGTGAGAGGCATAGCGTACACCTGCTTTTTGGCTGTGGCGGGCCATCTTGACTGTGCCATGCCACAAGTTAGCATTTTGGATGAGCAATTGCCATTCTGTTGTTTTCTTCTCAACACATGGTGTTCAAAAACAGTTAAAAGAAAACTGTACCCATTTGCTCATCCCAGAAATCTAAAATTTCAAAGATGCATGCCAAATTAATTTTCACATAATATTTTCCAAGCTTTTTCTTTGCACTGAGAAATGATATTTCACTTTGTGAACTCTCAGTGTCCTGGCCCGAGGTAAATGGGTGCAGTTTCTCTTTAAATGGCATTAAACATATCAAAGCAGGATTATATCTGTCACTGTCTTTTTTTTTCTTTTTTCTTTTTTTCTAATGGATTCAAAATCCTTCAGGGAGTGTCCCAAATCCACATTAATGTCTTTGAGTGCTAATGTTTCCACTGGGACTTTTACATTAGCAAAATACAAGTGTGTGGTTCCCCGCTCTCTGCTGTCTGTGTAAGAAAGAGAAAACTGAATACTCGTTATTCTCCGAAGCCTTCAGCAACCCGTCCAGGTGATAAAACATGACTGGAGATTTTTGATGCTTTTGCATCATTTTCACCCTTTCCTACTCTTATGCACCTTTCCCAAAAAAGCCACCGAATGTTCTTCTCAACGCGAGTGAATCTTTGGACCTGCAGCCATGCATTTTATTCAAAAAGATTAAACTGAAGTAGCTGTCAATGCTATTTTCATCTTCGGTTTGATTGTGGGAAAAACAGACAAGTACCCAGGGTTTTAGGACCTTGCTGTTGACCTTCTTGTCATTGATATTGGCGTGTCAGTCCTGTGTCCTTTTGACAACTAGAGGATACGGTTCCTTGTACCTCAGTCCTTTTTCATTTCTTTGGCAAAGCTATTGGAGTGATATTCTGTCAACTCTTGATTATCAAGTGTCAGTGATTTCATAGATAATAGTGATAAATAATAAACTGTAACATAATAAATAATGTATAACACATATAATCTTAGAACACACATTCCTGTATTTGAATATGTTCTGGAAACTTATAGTATTTCTTGAATAATTATTTTTATATGTGGTATAGAAGGGGCTGGAAAACTTTGGAATGTGAGTCTCCAGTCCTGATCCTGAGTTTTCTCTCTTTTAGAATGATCCTGGGCAACGGGGGCTTTAGCTCTAGAGCTGCTGGAAAGAGCCACCCTGGGTGGCTGGGAGGCACCTTGCTTTTTTATCTTTCACTTGCTGGCGCACTCTGGAGACCTAACTACCTTCTTGAGACCCTCTTCCCATCCCTTCCTCTTTGTTTTTCTTTTGTATCCTTTCATCCTTTCCTTCTTTTTCTTTCTCCTTTTTTTTTTTTCTCCTACCCTGCGAGGATCTAGTGAGGAATCTTGAACTGAGTACGTATGATTGTAGACAGAGGGGCTCAGGGAGGAGGGGGATCTCCAAATGCCTCAGCTTATCACTAAGAAAGAAAACCAGTATTATTTTTTAAACCACCTTTTGCTGAATGTGGGCCTTCATGTATGCAAGAAAAACTAAAACATTTTTCCTTTCCACACTTTGCGGAAGACAAGGTAAGTAGAGGCAGTGAGAACGTCAACCCCGAATTTAAAATGTAGCAGATTATGTGCTCACCTTTAGACATTCCTGAGGATGAATCCTATCTGTAGATAATGAATGGAGAACTGACAGCCAGCACTGTTTTTCTGGTGTTGAAAGAGTATTAGAGGTTGTTTTTGTTGTTGTTGTTGTTGACATTGTTGTTTTAAGGTATTAATTGCCCAATAACTTTGCAATGTTAGGTAAATTTTCCATCTTCTATAATTGAACATTAATCTTTTTGAATGTAAATCATTTGAGTTTCCTACATCAGTATTATATTTGGTGGGTCCAATGTTAGTTTGTTCATGGTAGCAGATTTAAATGCTAAAGTGGCAGAAAATGTTCGTTTCTATTTGTATTCTGCACATAATTTAGTACCATGTAGTAGATATTCACTATAAAGTTCCTCAGTGCCATTTCTCATTGTTTCTTCTTTAAGCTTGCCTTTCAGTGGATTTTGGCAAAGAATATAGACTATGTAGATGGGCAAACTTCAATCTATGAGTGCCATAAATTTCATTCTAGTTTTGTAGTCTGATCAAAGCATATTTTATAGTGCCTCAGTTTCTTTACCTGAAGAAATGGCAATGATAATTTCTGTTCCAGAAGGTTTTATGAGGATTAAATGAGATAATGTAAGTAGAGAACCCAGCATGATGCCTATAACATGATAGGCACTCACAAGTTATTTTTCTCCTCCCTCCTTTTAAAGAAGAAAACTTGAATAAATATGATCACGTGTTTGGTCTTAAGTTCATTAGTACTAATTTTTCTCAATAACTAGATTACTTGAGGCAATCATATTCATTAGGTTTGAAACATTCGATTTTTGTTCATCTCAGAGGAAATAACTATGCTTTGCCATATACAAAAGTTTAACTGCAAGCAAAATAGCGTGGAGATTGAGCAGTGTGTTAGAGCTGATGAAAGCATGGCTCTCAGATCTGTTCCCACATTGACCTAAATACCCTTCCAGAGACTGGGCAAGACAGCAGCAAGACACAGAGCTCAATTTCAGGGCTACTGAGTAAGGGCAGTACATTGTGGATAGATTCTAAACTCATCCAAATGCACAGAATAGCTGAAAAATAATGGCTCAGACTTTAAATGTGAGTACCAGAAACATTTTGGATTATTTTCAACATAGGGTTAAAGTCTGTTCTTTGTGGCTGATAATTAATGGTTATGATTTGTATTAATCCAGTGGGAATGAGTTTGTCTACTTAACTCTTTTAGAAGGGTACACTGCAGATGTAAACTATTTGAAGCAGCACAAATTATGTATAATCATATACCTTTTGCTTTCATAATACTTGCACACAGATGGAGCTCCATAAATGTTTATTGAACAAATGAAGTTAATCAGTGGTTTCTTGACCATTGTAGTGCAATGGTCAAGGATCCTGTTTTTACTGCCCAGCAGTATATTTTGTACATACGTATCTTATGCTATAGATCTCTCCTCTCTCTGCACATGTTTATGTACATTTATGTGTGTGTGTGTGTGCGTGCACGCGCGTGTGTGTATGCATGCGTGTGATTGTTTAAATAAAAGGCCTTAAAGAACTCAGTTCTGTTGGATCACTGATAACCCCATATCTATCTGTGGACTCATTACTAATAAGATTTCCAGCTGCATAATTACTCTGTGACCATTGGTAAGTCCTCAGTTTCCTCATCTACAAAATTACTATATTAAATGATCAGTGAGGTTGGAAACTTTGAACTCTGTAATTTTATTCTTTCTCTATAATGAGAAATGATGTGTTTTTGAGAAGTATGTTATTGTTTGAACTTAATGCAAGTTTTCACCTAACGCAAGAAAGATAAATAAAATCTGCATGGAATCAGGGGCACAGGTACTTGCTTTTAAACCTCTTTCAGGGCAATCATTGAAATAGGTATCTTTTTATTTCAGTTATTTATCATTTAAACACTGGGACCCAACATGGTGGGACCAGCCTGACACCTAGAGGAGCCTGCCCCATTTCTGTCATTCCAAAAAGAAAAAGGCTAAAAACTGCCCAGTCTCTGCCTTCTGGAATTCTTGGGCCATGTCGCCTTTGGTGGCAATGAGGTTGCGGTCCCAATCTAGCTCCACACATGCTTTCTGGACTCATAGGGTATGCTTGACACAGATGACGCATCTCCCTTTCTCAGCCTCGCCATTTTCACTGAGTTGTTTCTGGTTGTTTGCTTTTCCTCTTTTAATACCTGCATATTTAGTGTTCTATCTGAGAGAGCCTGATTGACTCCATCATAAAAGTAGGTCTTCATGTCATCATGGTGCTGATGTGGCGCGTGAAAGAACTAGAAAACTCACAGTGTGGTACAGGAGTGCAGTGCTGCTGGATTCTCACTCTCCTGTTTTTCTCTTTTTTTTACAAGAACAAAAAGACCCAGATTGTGCCCTTTGGATTACCTTGTTCTCCTTTTACATTTGAGTTTTAAAACCCTCCTTAAAGGAGCAGTTCCCAAGGTTTCCATTATAACATCTGCCTTTGGACACCACCCCCACCCCATTTGCAACTTTATGGCTGTGGACATTTCTTCCTTTTAACTGTGGTAGTAGAACACTTGCATCTTGTCACCAAAATGAGCCCTCTGCCTCTATTGTTTTACCTCTCTCCCAACTGTTCCCCACATTCCTGAGGAAAAAGAAAGGAGACTCTCAACATTCAGTTTCTTATGTGATAAAATTTGATAAACACCCGAGTACTGGATTTTGATGAGTGGTGAGGGGAAGACCCAGGCAACAGGCAACAAATCTTAGTTTTGGAGATTACCTTATAGAATAAACATATAGTGCTTTGGGGTAGCCAAGTCTTGCTCATGTGAATGAAAGAGAAACAGAGGTGTTGCCTTGTCTGTCAGGAACCTCCTCCTCAGTCTGCAATGCATTCCTGCTTTAGCTTAATTAATCCATTATGGTCTATCTTAACCCTAGTCAGTAATGATCGAGGGGCTCACCGGAGCCATCTAGAATGGGAGAAATTAGATGGATAATGATTTTTGTGCTGATGATGTGTTCTGTCTTTTTATATAGTTGATCCCGTGAGGAACATATTTCTTTGGTGTATTCCTGCTGATGTTCTCAAGACAGATATATTACAGAGAAATAAATCAGACTGTGAGACTTTGCTTATGTCTAATTCTTGATGTGTAAATTTGGTATTTTAAAATTAATGCTATTTTTTAAAAATGTATTTTATCAAGATAATATTAAAGAATCAAGATGGTAAGCAAAATTTGAGAAACTCCTGTTTCATTATTATTTTTATTACGCTCAGATGTTGTTATGGAATATTTATGTTAATAGCCCTCTGATTATTCCCTGTTCCATGAGTAAACTGTTTAAGAGGGCTCCTCCTCAACTCAACAAGCTAACTGATACTTACACTGTGCATGGGAGTTGACAATTCTCAAAAATTGGGAGGGTTAAATGTTTTTATACATTGAAATAATAAAAAAGAACAGTTTTGAGAATTTTGCATAGCAATTTGAAATCAAGGACTAAAGTTGCAAGTCAATAAGCAAAGTATTTTGAGTACCCACTATATTTTCCCACCATTATTATAAATTATAAGCAACTCCAATATACATTTATAATACAAGAAATTCTTTTAAACAAGTAGAAAGGCAGATGGAGTAGTTCTTGCCTTGCTTTAGAGGACTAGCAGTTAACCAGTAACAATTGTGAGAATGTCTCTACGGAAGTGAAGATTTGGTTGTAACTTGAATGACAGAAAGATGTTCTTCAATACATGAGAAATTATTCCAGAGATGAAGGCTCATATGGGAGTGGTTCAGACATGGAAATGGGGGACTCTCAGTGAGGAGGCAGAAGTGACTTTCTTATTGGATAAGGTGGGGCCTGGTGGCACCAGCTGCTGAAAGATTAAATGAATAAACAAACCTATGGAGGCTCTCAGTGTTGGGAGTCTGAAATATAATAGAATTTCACTGGCGTACTGAAGAGGGAACTATACAGACAAGCTATTGAGAAGAGTTCGAAGAAGCAAAGTAATTTTCATATCCTAGGTACAGTGTGATCAAAAGTCAGCCAGGGATTATAGTTAAAAAAAAAAGGTATATTTGACTTAAGATCATTCAAAGAAATTTTCTAAACTTGATAATTGGCTATATATGAGAGGTAATATATTTTAAAATGTGAAATATTAGCAGAAGAATGATCATTGTGTCGTGGCCTGAGATTGTACAGAATTTGGATAGCTGAATGATTGAAAAGAGAATGCTTTTTTTAATTATGTGGAGTTAGAGATGGTTCTAGAATATGTAACCAGAGATACTCTGGGTAGAAAGTGTTAACAAAGCTAACTTAGTTAATCCTGTCTAGGAGTGGTAGGCTAGGAGAAAAGATGAATGAGTGAGTGCATGGACTCCTCCAGTGCATGAGGATAAGAAGGAGATACAATAGCCCTAAGACCGTGCTTTGAGGAACAGCATATTTAATAGATATTAAGGGAAGCATTGAGGGGATAATTGAAGGAAGAAGATCGGGCCAAGATTTTAAACTGTAGAATCCATTTGGGAAAGTTTCTTAAGGAGGAAAAGCAGGGGGGAAAAAAGCAGGTTAGAAGGAACCTTGTAGGATCATCTCAGTGAGCACCCAAATTTCATAGATGGGGGGATAGGAGGCCCAGAACAGAGAAGCAATTGATTGGTCCAAGTGAGCAGAGCTAATTCAGGAGAACCAGGATGTAGGCTTAGGGGCCTTTGATCATGACCACAAGCTCCTTCCATTTGCTCCACTACTCCAGTGGAAAACTCCAGAAACATCTTGCAAATTTCACAAGTTCACCAAAGAATGACTGAATTGAGTCATCGGACTGCCACAAGCTAATAGAAGCAGTCCTGCCCTTTCTCCGGTTTCCCTGTGAGTTGAGTCAAGGTGGAGAGGGTACGGCACAGAGTCATCACACTTTGGATCCATGAGTAGTAGTCTCTGCGTTCATCTTTTCTACTCCTACATCCATTGCTGAGAGAGAGTGGCGGGGGGAGGGGGAAAAGGAAAGATTAATATTGTATCACTGTTTCAGCTACAGACATGATGTCAAGCAGAAGAATGAGGGAGTTTGAGTATTTCAGAGCAACACCTTATTGCTTGCTACGTATCAGAATCACATGCATAAGAGGACCCTCAGAGACATAAGGCTACAAAATTTTACAGCTGTTTTCAGCTTGGTCCTTACTATTGTGGAAAAATTCTAGAGATAATTTTATTCAAATAAAATTTTATTCAAATAAAAAGAATTGAAATTGAATCTATAATTTATTAAAGAGAAATAGAAAAAGAAAGCTGAAGAATTTTTACTCTAACCTAAACTGAGATACTGGTTTGCCTTGAACCTGACCTGGTTTTCTTCAGCACAACAGTCCAAGGAGTTGGTCAATGATGTAGTCTAGAAAATGTGCCATGTTCTGCTTGCTAAGTATCATTAAATTGGTGCCTTTGCTTCAAGAAGACCTCCTAGGTTTTGCCTAAGGACCATAAACTTGAGCCCATGCTATCTACAACTATAAGATCTTGCAGGGGTTGGAGGAGATTCTGTGCGATTGTGACATGTTGAAGGGGGCTTCCCTGCATAATGTGATCCCTGTCTTTAGGAATAGAGCTTTGCTCCCATGTTAATACATTCTGGAAATTGCTCAAGAGGCAGCTTTGGCATTAGAATAGCAACTTTCAAAGCAGTGAACGTCAGCACTTCTATTTCTCCTTCTTCTTGGCGTGCATTACATGAAGTTGGAAGGACTAATTGGCTAAATGAAGGGACTCAGTGTCGCAGAGTTGAAATCCTGGCATGTAAATGGAGAGTGGGGAGAGACTTTGCGTGCATATCTATATGGCCTCCCTTTGTGAATTATCATAATAGAAATGGTTCTGCCCCTTCTCCAGTTTCCCTGCGAGATGAGTTGGGGTGTGAAGTGCATGGCACAGAAATTCACCAAGCTTTGAGTCTATGATTACTTGTCTTTGTGTGCATCTTTTCCACTCCTAAATTGCATGTTTACCTAAGGTTACTGAATAATACATTGCTTTAAAAGATGTGTCCCTGAATTAACGTTTCTATATGACAATTATAATATGGCTGCATACAGCTGACTAAAGAAAAAAATCGGTAAATGACATTTTCAAAAGCAAGCAAGAAAAATCTCTTATTTGCATTATAGGTGTTAGATTTGATTCCTTGACCTCTGTCGAGCATTTATAAAGACTGATCAATAATAAGAACAACCAGTTCATATGTGATTCACTCCCTATAACAAAAGTTGACATAGCATGTGGAGTATTTCAGTCATTGTATCCAAACTGCTTTTTGTGAAGGTATTTCCAGGTAACTTCTATAATCTACTTTTAACTTTGTGAAAAGCCAATCTAGAGTTCATTTGGTTCACCTGTTCTGCTTTCTAGTAGCACTTCACTTAAATTGTCACAGACAGATGGGGATCAAATGAACTTCATAAACTTAGAATGGAACATCACAGTATTTCATATGTGTATTTAGCATCTCCTGTAGTATTTCAGAATTTTATAACTAAACTAAATCCCTCAGGCTTCTTAAGCCCCTTTTTAGAATGTTCAGTCTGAATTATGGATAGGGAACACCTATTAAAATGCCAATTTTACTGATGACTGTTATCACATTACCTATCAATACACTGGGTAAGGAAGAAAGGAAGGTTTTTTGGTCTTTGCTCTGAACCCTCTCTAAGCTTTCCCATTTCAACTAACTATGGAACTTTGAAGCCCAAGATAGATATAAAACGAGGGAGTAGGGGCTGGAGCTGTGCTCAGCAGTTAAAGCACTTGCCTGGCATACGCGAGCCAGGCAAACCCCAAGCACCATATACACAATAAAGTGTCAGAACAACAAAAACCATGCAAAAAACTAAATAAATAAAAAAATTGATTCGCTCTTTCCTCCCTTTCTCGCTGTCCCTTCTCCAAAAAAAAAAAAAAAAAGAGAGAGAGAGTTAAATGAAGTTACATACTTTCTTAGTAACTTTTGTCATTGTTTTATTTTTAAAGTTGATTTTATGCTTGGTGAAGTTTATGAATGCTGCGCCTGATACACTGGAGTAATGGTCTGCAAAACAAACACCTTACAGACTGATAATCATCTGTTTGTCACTGATAAAATAATTTGAAGTCACTAGGTACCCTTGCATGAAACTTTGTGGTTAAAGGGTATTCCAAGAGGGCCTTGTGACTTAACTGAAAGTTGAAAGAATTTTAAACACTTTTTAGCCAAATTCAAGATGTCAAATTTGATTTAAAAATCAAATATTAATATGTTGTTCTTTGACTGTGGGAGGAAGGGATTTCCCTAGACAAGAACATGGGTAGGTCTAGGCCCCATAGCCAATGATAGAAAATGCCATTTCCATGTTGCATTCTATCTAAGACAGGTGAAGTGCACCTCAACTACTGCTTATCATTGGTCATGCCACTATAACAGTGAAGGAAACTAGCTTAAATATATATATGTGTGTGTAATATATATATGTGTAATATATACATATGTAATATTTGTAATATTTACATATACATACATATATTTGAGCCAGTTACCTTCACTGATATATATATATATGATTACTTATCACAGTGATTGAGATATACAATCAACATTTTTCCAGTAGCTTATGATATTTTATTCATTTCATCATACATAAATATGAATATACAGAATCATTCTCTCCAAATAAAAAATGGAAAGGCTGAGGTTTTGTAAGGTTAATTACCTTGCTTAGAGTTATCTAATAACAGTGGCAGAAACTAAAGCAGAAGTGGGTTTGGTGGCAAGAATCTACACAATGTAATTTTCTGCACTAAGTGAGTCAAGTTGTAGTTAGTTTGATTTTAATGAATTTCAGAATCTGGATAAAATCTTATTAAAAAGTCTGGTTGCACCTTCTTTTTATGTAGATTTCTGGAATAGGGTGCTATATTTGGGGGTGGAAGATAAATCTATTTTCTGACAATCAAACGTTTTTGTTCCTATAATCTCATCAGCTGCATTATCAGAAAATTCATATTCCATGTTAAACTCACGTAAGGTGTATAATGTTAGTAATAACAATATAATCATGAAATGTACCTTCTTACTGTGTCTTCCTCACACATCAGGCAAAGCTCTTTCTGATTATTAAATAAGGTCCTACTTCACAGTCACAAGGTTTATAGATCTATGACACCAGAGTTGACAGAAACAACTCCAAAGGGGTCTCAGCCCTTTGTTGTCTAAGAGCAGCTGCCAGGTGAGCTTTGTATCCAACCCATTACTAGAAATCCCCAGGAGCATGGGGCAGGTAGGAAAGCCACATTCTGAGCATATGATGCAGAAATCTAAGTAAAATGCTGTTGGTCTTTCATTTCATTCTGTACCCTGCTGTCATGCCTGAGAGAGGCAGAAGAGTTGATTTAAACACAGTAGAAATTTCTCTAAACTTCATTGACTTGTGTGATCAACAGGGCTGGGGGGAGGGGACAAAGAAGGAACCTGTGCACTGAGTTACACTCATGCTCCCTCCATGCCTTGCAGCAGATTGGTCTTCAGCATCATTCCCTGGGACAGTACAGTAAGATATGCCAGAAACGAAGGTTTGAGAAGTGGGGTAAATAGGAGAAGTCAGGCAGATAAGGTACATTGGCAGAGATGGAATATTTTCTCTGAGGAAATAATTCGATAGCCACAAAGAGTTAATAAAAAATAACTGTAGTCTTAAAATGACTTTAATGTCTTATTTTTCTCTTCCCTAGGAAATTAACATTCAGAAAGTTGTGTTTTTTGAACATGTCTTGATGTGCCTCTGAATCGGGAATGCATCTTTATGGCTGGGTTATAAACCATCATAATAGTGAGGGGTTAAAATAGAATGCCTTCAAAAGATAACCTAGACCTACTGCAGGCTGGAAACTCTATTAGCCCAGCTATTAAAACCAGGAGGACAAACTGTTTCTTCCCTGGATACAAAAGCTGTTAGGCTACGGCATGACCCAGTACAAAAGTTTTCTGAATCTCTCTCCACTTTACAAAACGTCGGCTCATCGCTGCTGTCTGCAGTGAAGCTGTTTACAGCTCTGTGCTAAGTGGAAAGTTCAAATCAATTATTGTCCATTAGAGTTTAGGTATAACTGATGAAATATCCCCAGAGGAGTATTGTAAATGTATCAAGACGTCCTTCCCCATTATAGAAATGGGGACGCATAGTGAATTACTTACCTTCTCTCTTACCCTTAATGCCTCTGAAAGGCTGCTGGGCAGACAGAACTCATCTTGTCTTGCTGGGGCTTACAGTGAGGGCTTCACCATTTGGTGAACATGTGTAGCAAGCTGGCAAAAAGTCTAGATCTCAACTTACCTCCTACTCTCCCTAAACTCTCTTGAGGACATAAAGGTCTAAGAAACAAAAGACTGGAGGGAAAAATCTTAGAATTGATCAAAATGAAATCTAGAAATTCCGTATCACGTTCTTTTAGAAAGGTTGTTTCTTGTTAACAATCAGGTGACAAAAGCTTGGACTTCAAATTTTTAGCAAATGACAGTAAGAGTTAATACCAGATAATTTGTGCTAAGGTGCTTTCTTTCATCACACTGGTTCTACACATCAAGTTTCACCAGGAGAGAAAAGAAGACCCACTCGTTGCTCAAATGTTAGTGGATAGCTCTAATTTCCCATAATCTGCTATTAGCTACAGACACAATCTAACAGTGACTTTGCCCCGTAAAAGCCAAAACCAAGAGGAGAAAGAAAGTCTGATTTGCAATCTGTTCTAACAGGAGATGGGTTTGAAGTTCTTGACTTCTTTTGACAGTTGTTTTTAACTTATTCTTCTCTTAGTTGGGTCCCAGAGCAATCTCTGTGCTCTAAAGATCCTAAGGCTGAAATGCAAGGGACCCGTCTTGTTACAGAAAGCCTGGATATTACTCCTTCGAGTACTGTGACTTTTCAACAACCAGAGAAGTAACATAGAAAGGCCAAGGAGACATCATTCAATTTTAACCTTTCCTTCCTCCATGTGCATAGATGGGTAAAACACCTTTCAATTCAGAGCTAGTCCTGTTCAACTCCAATGGCTGCCCTCTGAGGAGACAGCAGAGCACATTTTAACCCACTCCCCAGTCATAATATGGATAAGACACATCTTAAATGCAACACCAATTTCTTTGTGTTTTGCTCTTTTTTTACACCAAAGATAACTCCAAGGATATTTCTGATGCTTCTTTCTGTTGACAGCTCTGTCCGTGGTGCTAAGTAGGAAATTGGCTATATTTCCTCCCTGTGGCCCATACTGCTTGTCCCCATCTCTCCTGGGGCCTCCAGTCATCTATCAATATAGATGCTAATTGCTATACTCTAAATCTGGTTGAGATGAAAATAAAGCTCCCAGGGTATTTATCAGGTCAGATTTTCTTCTAGATCATTAGGCAATGAGAGATTTCATGTTGTTTTGTACCTTTATCTAGGTAGGTCTTTTGCTTCATTTGATTTGACAGGAAGTCCTTTAGAATCTACCTTTGATTGCTAAACCATCATGTCTTTACCAAAATGTGTACTGGAAAAACCATCACTCATTCTGGGCCATGCCCACTATAGATTCTCTTCCCCTCAAGTATACATCTCCTCATGTATTATCAGCTTCTAACAGTGCATGACACTTAAAGAATCAGTTTCTTTCCCCACATTTAGAGTAAGAGTCACTGGTTTGCAGCACTCAGCAGGCATTGGATATGCTTCTTTTCGTTTAAATTTTATTTATTCTACCTGGTATATCAGATGTTTTTGGTAACACAGGTTGTATGATTATTTCTTCTAGGTATTTTAGGATAATTATTTAACATGCTTAGTGTGAAGCTAAAAAAATTAATGAACAAAGTCTAAATATATTTAAATAATTAAAGTTATACAAAGAGAAATGCCTTCAATTTATCCTGTGACTTAATGACAAAATGCTAAAGACCTATACATATCCATATCTTTCTTTATTGGGAGCAGAGCATCTGGATTCTAAACCTGAAAAGCAGCCTAAATTTGATAGCATTAACTTTATATGCCTAAGTACCAAATGTTTGTTTGGATGTATTTTCCTGCCCCATTTCTATAAGAGTACATTTACTCAGCCCTTCCTCAAATCAACTTCCTTTTCTGAAGCCCATTTTGCCTGCCCTCTTCTGAGTTTCAGCCAGCACACCCATAGATTGCTAATATGCTTCCTAAGATTTAAGGAGCTGTACTGATTTTCAAGTTTCTTCTAGCCATTATTTGTGTTCCAAATTATCTTACTGCGTCTGTATTAATTTTCTGTTTCCAAAAGTAAACTCCATGTATTTCAAGGCAGCACTGTTTCTTTTTACATTTTCCAGGGAACTGGTGTTTTTAATGTCATGTGAGGACAACATTACACAATGGATCTTTGGCAGGGATACACAGAAATGAATACCGTGTGCGAACAAACATTAAATGGCAGTCTTAATTACAGAGTTTGACTCTGTTGTTTTTAATGCCCTTCAATTTTATAATTTGATGGAAAATGCATCAACACAGCTATTTTCTTTCTACCCTAAATGATTCAGGATTGATATATCCTCAAACCGTAGCTTGTTAGATCCCTTAGATATGTCTGATCAGGTAGGTCTTACATTTCATCCACTAGAGGGCAGTAGGGATACACATCCACACCAACCAATATGTGCAACATATGGTCGATGTGGAAACATAGTAGCCATAGCTTTCGTGTGTATGAAAAATTCCCATTACAGTGTTGCTTCACTTATAATTATATTGAAAGTAAACACTAATTCACAGACGGAGTACGCATATTTTATTTCAACATACCCCACTAGTGTTTTGTCTATTCTAGTTTAAAATGCCCTGAGTAATGAAACTTCTACTACTTCCCTTGGGAAGCTTATCAAAATCCACTTGTTTTGGCTGCTTGATGTTTTGGGGGAAAAAAATACACTCAAGATCTATTCCTTTCCCTTCATGTTCATTTAGCATTCTAATGCATACTCCATTTTTTCCTTCTAATAAGGCTGGTTCCATTCTGGAAAGCCAATGCTTGTTGAGCACCTACTGTACATAGGACTTCATGAAGTCCACAACTGACAAGAGTGGCTACACCATATTTGAATGGATTCACATGACTCAGAAAGCTAGGGAGAAAAGTTTCCAGATCAAGCATCAGAAAACAATGTTGGTTTCAGTTCTAAAATGAGTGATATACATTAAACTGTCAAAATCTTTAGTAATGCATCGATTTCTGTATTGAAATCCAAAGGGTATTAGAAACACGTGGTGATAAAGATCTGTGAGGTGTGCAGCTAACATGGCAGTGAGTTTGTGCCGAGCAAATGATGTTCGCTAATGAAGGTTAAATCCTTCTTCCTTTCAGATGGTCAGGTTAGTCTGGAAACTTCAGAAGCTGTACTGGAACTTTTGTAAATATTTACAAAGAAGAGAAAATGGAATCATGAGATTACCCAAGATAGGTGCAACTCAGTCATAGTGCATTGTTGATTTTCTGTCATTGATTTTCTGAATTCAGTCTTGTTCCTGATACATGCACTATACAATGGAAAAGAGATTCAAGATCATGTGTGATACTTCAGTTTGCATCATTAGTTTCTTGGCTTATACTTTGATTATTAAGTATCTAAAGGAGAGGATGGAAGAAATCTAAGCCAAGAAAGTTCCTTTAAGGCTATAACTCACAATTACCCAATTTCTAAAAACTCTCTTTTCCCTTTGGAGACATGGTGAGATTTTTTGCTCCGTTGGGTATATTCATCTGGAAGGATTTCCATAAGGCTGTCCTGATCACCAAGAGCAATCCCCAGATAGACATGTGTGCAAACAAGAGCTGTTCAGACTCCAACAGAAAAATTGAACATTGCAGAAATTCTACAAATGATACTGACTTTTCTTTATTAACCTGCTTTGAGCCTCTGGGAAGTAACCTATTCTCTGGAGTTTTTGAAATAAAGTACTTGCTTTTGCCAATTAAGAGGGCAAGAATGTGGCTTCATAGACTCTTTTTTTTTTTTTTTCAGGAAAGAAGTAGGGAAGGGTACAGAATCTTTGTAGCAGTCTACTCAATACAATAGCTCAGACTTTCTATCACAAAGCTTAGATTTGAAATTTGTATCACCTGTAATAAAACCCACATGGGTATTTTATATGGAAGTAATTAAGTGCAAATGCGCAACAGCCATTTTTGTGTTTTTGTTTGTTTCAAAATACCAGAGGTGATTAGGCCATATTATGAACTAATTACTTACTTAATTTATTTAAGTTTAAATGAGTTTTTGAGTTAAACAAGGGCCAAAAACAAGAACTCATTAATTCATTCTGCCCATCACTGAAAAGAACAAAACAAAGAAGTTGACGCCTTTATTTCATTATGTTACAACACCAATATTTTGAACACTGATGAGGACCCAAGTGGTCAAAACATCTGTATTTGGTAAGAAAATAAGACAAATAAACTCTTTTGCCCCAATCATTTAGTCCTTTCACTGGTGTGCTGAAATCCGGAATGAATTTCCAAAGGTAGTATAATGGTATGTCATTTTAGTACATTTTCCTATGGAAAGTTTAAAAGACTCTTCAAACATATTTGAAAGCAGTAAATAAATAATCTACAAAACTCAATATGTTCTTAAATTTTGAAGTAAACCACAGTCATTCTGAGATTTGGGACTCTGTATACCAAGTTTCAAACCAGAGCATATTTTGGTATTTTGATGGTTGAGTTATTATAACCCCTGAAAAGAGGGACTGATTGTGTGCAGTAAGGACAGCTGGCCATGGCACTACAACTGAGCTACCAAAATAAAACCAGTGTTTACTTGTCACTGCTGACCAGGAGACATGAGACTCCATGGCTATGAGAGGACCTCTGTCATCACTCTGTGATTGGCTGTCACCATCTGCATCTAGATGAGGCCAAATTCTAGAAGGGGATAAGAGGGATAACAATACTAATGAAGCCAAAACCAAAACAAAACCCTGGATGTTGAAAGCAAATTGAAGATGTCAGAGGACATTTATGAACCAACGTTAATGTTTGATCCTTCATCTTCTAGCTTCTCATTGCTCTTTTGAGGTAGTTTTTTTAAGTATTAGGAAGGATTTCGAATTATGGTATCTGGCATTGCTAATCTGGCAATGCTAATCAGGTGGTCGGTACTATTAAGTGTTTCAATTATATTTTTACATATTCCTTTACAGCACAATCTCATTATTTGAAATAAAATTTAGCACATGTTGCCACCTAAGTCATTGGACATCCCACACATGAGCAAAGTCTATGCACCAATATTTTACAAAGAGTTAATCAAGCTGTAGTACTGATTAACTTGTTTTCCACACTTCTAGGAATTGGGGTGATTGCAATAGAAGCAGATCTCTCTTTTCCCATGTGAAAAATGAAGAGGAAAAAATCTATAATTTTTATATCCCAGCCAAATGTTCTGAGGACTTGAAAAGCTATTTATGCAATATTAAACTTAAGGAATTCTCTCCGAATTGAACATCTCCTATAGGAAGAGGGTACCGGGGAAAGCACTCTCAGCTGATTTGAGAATATCAAATGGTCATTATGGTTCCTGTGTCACATCTAGCTATAGCAATGCATGGCCTCAACATGAGTGAAACCCATCTTTTTAATTATTTTGCCCACACACACTCTTTTGTCCACTCTCCATTTTAACCTAAATTAGAACTTTTGATGTTGAAAAAAATAGTTTTCTGTATTCCAAGACATTTAGTCATCTAACAAATATTTATTGAGCAGATACTATGTGCAAAGCACTATACTGAGCCATCTGATTTATTTGTGAAGCGACTCTATGATGTTAACTACATCAAGAGCTTGAACCAGACTCAAAGCTGCCGGTCACCTCTCTGTGATCTGTGCTATCCACAATATACCTCATCATCAAGAAGTTTTTCTCTAGACCTGAACAATCACCCCTGACTTTTTCTCTAAACCTCTCTCTTCTTGCACTGATTAGTTCTTTAGTTCAATTAAGCAATGACATAGCTCTGCCAGATTCAGTAATGCCATGTCCCCAGGCCTTGTTTGCAGTAACATTGTCACATTGGTGTTGAGGGAATGTAAGTCTTCATGTAGGACATGTCTTCAGTAATAAGAAAATTTCTGCTTAGAGAATTATTTCAACCCTTTCCTAATGATATCAAACCATATTGATTTTTCATTGGCCAGTGGCAGGCAGTATTTGAATATTCTGTCTCCAAGGGAATATTTGTGAGAGCTACGAGTTGCCAGTCAGAGTTACAGAAACCCATTATACCTCTGGCTAAAATCCTGGAAAAAAGAAAAAGAATAGGAATGTACAGAAGGAAAAGGAAGAGAAGCCTGGAGAAAAGGTTATATATGACCTTACTTTTTACCTGGCTTTTCGTAATACTCATAAATAGTTCCTATTCACTTGGAAACACATGCAGTAATTCTGAATACACAAAAATAACCAACCCCATTTTACAAGGACAGATATTTGGTAACATATTCAAGGCCACAAATAATTTTGATAGGTTTATTATTTTTGTTATGAGAGACAGAAAAGCTCCTAAAATGTATTATCACAGATGTTAGGCTAGTGACATTCTTGTATCACATGATTGAAACTGAATTTAAAAGTTCTAGAAAATATGAGGAGACCAAGATCATTCAGATTAAATCACCCAGAGTGTAGAAAAGTAAACTCTGAATTTTTCTCTAATTTTTCTTCCTCTCCTCATCAGTCTTCTCCCCACTACAATATTTGTCATGTTTCTCACCTTCGATTTTGATAACCCATTTAAGATTAAAATTACTAAGACAAGACATGGAGCCCATGATATTTGTTCATTTCATAGATTTGCTTGCATTGAAATATGTGAATTTAGATTAGGAAAGGTAGGCCCAATTTTTAGTAGCTGAAGAAGAAAGATTTGCTGTTAATGTACATTATAGTCTGCAGAACTCTAGTAATCCTTAGCAGGATAGAATGGATCCCTAGCCATCTGCCGGTTACCTTCACATGATCTATATGCTTGTGTTCCTGCTTACTGAGAACTGCAGACATCTTTAATGTAAAGCTATAGATGTGCACATTGCTTGCTACTTTATACACAGTTGAGACATCAAAGGAAATGAATAACCAGAATTTCAAATCACTTCAACAGGTTAAACTGGTCATCTTCAACTGTTGATATGTCATGTTATTGGGTAAAAGCAGCAGCAATGTGATAGCAGAGTTTAGAAGCAGATAATCCTGGGTTCAAATCCTAGGCCTGCCACTCACCAGCTGTATGACCTTTATAATTCACTTTTTCTCCCTGAACTTCCCTGATCCTTAGTTCTCTTGCCTGTATCATGGATATGATGGCTGCAGAGAAGGAATGGCATGACATGGGTTGGGTAGTATAACACATGTGACACAGGTTTGAGCATTTGCAGACCTTCTGGTGCCAACATGCCTAGTACAGGCACTACACTTGGGTTCTTACTTTCTTATAAGCACATGCATGTAAGAAAGGAACCACTGGCTCAGGCCACGGTCCCTTCAGCTCATCACTCAATTTCTGACCAGAGGAGCAGGAAACTGTTATATGAGACACAATTGCACTTATTGCTAACTTTAAGAATTAGAGTTCAAATATTGTGGTTTATTTAAATAACCCATGAATTTAACTAAATAATACTTTTCTCGTTATTTTTTTTAATTTACTACCTACTGTGTAAAGTAGTTCTTTGCTTTGCTCTTTTTAAAGAGTAGTAAGATGACTTGTAGTTCATATATACTAGAATATGATAAAGCAGTCCATCTTCATTTTCCCAAGTCTTTCATTTCTTTATAGCCATTTATCATATCTCTGCCTGGGTTTGATCACTATAAATAGAAATCATCATAGATCATGATTAATTTAATTGATTCTGAACTTTCTCTCATCCTTTTTTATTTATTTTGGAGTAATTTATCCAGAAACAATGTCCCACACATGTGTTGCCATTATCATCTATCTACTAGAGTTGTTGTGATTTAACTCTTCCCTTCCTCTGTCAAAATTACCTTCTAAGTACACTCTGGGCTCCAAACAGAATGCTCTTAATGTGAATGCAGTTGTATCTGAGCCAGAGTTCAACTCAGAGACAGCTGGCAAAATGATCAACAAACTGGACCAAAGAGGAAGAATCCTAACAAAAAACATGATTATGTCTGTAGCAGAGTGAAAATTTTGCTGTAAGGAATAGCAAGAGAATGAAATTTTTCCTCATTTTGGAGATCTCAAAGGTGAAGTGTAAAGCAGTGCTTTCCTAGCCAGCTTGTTACACTGGACCTGGAACTTGGACTGGAGTTCTGGAGTGCCCAGGGGCACGCCAAGGCTCGCGGCTAACCTGTGTTGCAGTGGAAGTTTGGGCTGCCATTTTGACGGTGCGGCAGATCTGTGACTAAAGAGTCTAAAACTGCTTGTCTCTATTAGCTTTGCTAACGTGAAGTAAGATTTGAACTTTAAGTGACTCATTATGAGTGGGTGGCATCCTACTGTGGAAACAGTTTGTGACCCCAAGGTCAACATCCCAGAGAGAAATCCCTTCAGGTAGTGAGTGATGCAGCCAGTCAGCACTGAGATGGAGATCCCTGCCCTCCATGTCTCTGTCACAGCGTTTCCTGCTTTCTTTCTAATCCTGCTTATGAGGATCTTTGGCACACTGGTCTGTACTTGGCACCACCATCTTTGGAAGATAAATATCTTACGTTGATACAGTGTTTTATAGAACACTTTTACATAGATTATTATCTCAATTGATCCTCACAACTCTATGGGATCTATTCATGTTCCCATTTCATGGATGAGAAAACTGATTAAATTACTTGGATAAGAGTGTAGTTGTGAGCCGTAGGGCAGGGACTGGTCAACTGGTCGTATGATACTGCCTTGTGTTCTTTTCATGGTGCCATCATGAAGATATCAAGGTCATTTCTATACATTACTTAAAAATATGCCTTCTTTCATTTTCTCAAAATGTATTATATTATGCTTCTTTGTACCAAAGTTGATCTGACCTGTTCTGGATGACAGCGAGGCTCATGAGATCATCCTACAGACTTGCCCTTTTAATACCCAGAATACTAATAATACAGAGATTTCCCTCTGTCTCACAATCTGCATATCATGTGGAGACTGTTCAGTAAGCCTAGCACCAACCCTGTGTCTGGACGTTCAGTTAGAAAAGGTCACTTGTCCCGACCTTTTCTTCCTTTCCTGAACTTCCTTTCCATTTTAAAGTAGTCCTCCCACTCCTTAATTCAAATGCGCTTCTGTCTTATTTTAACAAACTTGTGGCATCTGTACCTTACATCTTTCTGAGCCCTTCCCTTCCTCCTGAAGGGAAGAATCTCTGAGTGATCCCACCAAGTTGTGAAAAGCTCTGGCAGGGTAGATAATGGGTGAAGATGTTGCGTTTCAGCCCCCTGATCCATTACACTCCTGCCTTTCACCAGCATCAGACCGTTGGTTTTTTTTTTTCCCCCCAACAGAATAAATTAAATATGAAAGAGAAGGACTAATGTAATTCAAATAAACATGTTAATGACCCTATTTTTCCATTTGGTAACTAGACCGGATGTGGTGGAATGCCAGTTTTTTACTGAGCCTGTAATTTAAAACTTTCAACAAGGACACTTTTTTCCCCCTTTTATTTCCATCCTCCACTCCTACCCGCTTTTATTCTTACGGACACTCCTTACTGTCCAATTAGTTTTGGAACATGAAAACTATCCTCATTGCTGCCTGTAGTCATAGGGGTCCTGGGTGGTTTATCTCTGTGGGATGGCTTCTAAGTCTCTGATTTGGCTGGTGGTTACCCTACCAGAATTCTGTACCCTCCAAGCAGTGGGAAAGGAGGCGACTGGTACATAGCGCACCCCTTCCATGGCTCTGCACCCCTTTTCTTCAGAGTTTTGATGCTGTGCGTGTACATGCTGCTCTAGGCAATACTTTGGCATTTGGATTCAGAAACAGGAGAGCTCTTAGTTTGCTTTTAACTCTGTAAGCAGCCATCTATTCCAGCTATGTTTCTTATTAAGAGTTAAGGACATTTCTTAGAGCTTGTTACCACTCAATCTGAACCCCTAGCTCCGTGTTCCCCCAAGTGGCACCCTGCACCCCAAGAGTAGCCATTTTGCACAGCACCACCCCCACACACCCCCTCCAGAAAATGGACCGCTCAATAGGAAGCCCTCCCTCTCCTCAGGCCACCTGTCTGCTACATTCATTATTTAGTGAGCCCCAGAGCCTGATTTTTCCCCAAACAGAGCATGTTTAATCTCTAATTTCTCTTCCACTCCCACAATGTGATGTCCCTTTGGCATTTTACCTGCTAGAACCAGTTATCTCTTGTTTCTTTCATTTTGATCACTTTCCAGTGTTTGAAGGAAAACTTTGATGTGAGCACATTTCAGTTTTTTCCAGTTTACTCTGGAGGGAGGAATGAAGGGGAGAGGGGCTCTGGCCCTGTTACTTCCTGTTTGTTTTGTTCTGGAGAATGCAGACCATCTGTGTCTCTCAGACGCTTTTCTTCTACAGCCACCGTGCTGATTCTGATATTTAATTTTCTTAGCTTTTCTCTTTTCTCTCTAAATAATTTCCTATTCCTCCTCAAAAAAAACTCTTAAGCCCCTCATTAAATCTTTCTTCCTGAAATTTCTTATCTTAATAGTACCTCTGGATACAGTTCTGTCCCCATTAAGGCCAGGATACAAATTAAGTAAATGATAATGGGAGAGAGGAAAGAAAGAGGGGAAGCAGTAAATGAAAGGGAGGAAAAATAAGCTCACTTGTTAAAACAGTTCACTAATTCTCCAATTCAAGTCCCATGTCCTATAATACACGTGGGACCATACTCCTACTTGTAAGAAGGACTTAACCTTTTTCTGAAGAAATATCTGTGGATGTGGATCTTTCTAAGAATGCCCTGAGAAAGTTCCTCCCTGGTTTGTTTTTATAGCCACACAAACTTTGGGTTAAGGTTGTATTTTCTTATAACAATCCAGCAGGTTCTCTCCCAAAACTAGTAGAGATATTTTCATTTTTCTGGAGGCTGCCTGACAAATCCCAACATAAAACATCCCTATGTAAAAGTCCATTCTTTCAGTGTTTCCTTTTTATGCAGTTTCACCAAAAGAGATATCTAAACTCTAACTCCTTTCAGTAGATGACTCTAACTCTATAGCTTATGAAAAATTAACTTTTTATATCAATAGTAAATAGTATTTCCCCCATCCGTGTTTAAAAACAAAAATTAAAGGACTTTGATTATTCCTTAGTTCTTTTTTTTTTTTTAATTCTGAAGGTCAGAATTAAAAAACTAAATGAATTCCAGGCATTAAACTTCCAGAATTATATTGCATCAAGCTGGAGCCGAAAATGTGCTATCAACAGTCCAGGGTGAGTACTGAGAACTTGTGGCTCTCACGGAGTGCAGAACAAACCTGAAGCTGGTGGCCTTTTTGGAGCCCCCAGGGGCTCCCTCCTTTGCAGCCCTGCTTGCTCCAGCGGTGGAGACCTTCAGCCTCTCACACACCGTTTAATCGGCGGCATTAAAATGGACCTGGTACAGTCAGCAACAGCTAGGCCAAAATCGATTGGCTATTTTTGAAAGCAAAAAAGAGGATAGAAAATTGCTGTTTTAATCTAGGTAAATCAAACCGTGCCTGCTTGCTTTCCACCTGTAGCTAAGTGTAGGCAAGAGCATTCTGATTGATAGTAGTTCTTTGTGCTTCTCATTCATGCTTCTCCGCTTGCGGTAGAAGCACCGGGGTATCTACAGAACTGGGTTTTCGCGTTCACGAAGGAAAGCTTGCGCTCCTTTACTCTCCGGAGGTGGGGCAGGCAGGGGGCGGGCCAGGAATCTCTTCTTTGCTCCGTCTTAGAAGATTTGAATAAAAACACAGGACATTTAACCTTTTCAGCTTTTTTGTTTTTTTCCCTGCCATGAAATCACATCTGCCTGTGACATCACAGTGTGCAGCTTAGGGCAACCTTGTGCGGCAGGAAGCGAGGATCTTAATTGGACTAACAAAGCGCACAGGGGGCTAGAGGCGGAGGAGCGCTGCCCTCCCACTAGGCCGGTCTCCGCTCCGGGCTTTGCGTGCGGGAAAAGCAACCAGCACAGGAGGAGCTGCTGTTCCCAGGGATTTTTAACTCTGAAGCTTTCTCTCCTTTAGCATATTGCCAACAAATGGATTTTTAAAAGAAAAATACTGAGCTGTGCTTTGCAAAACTCTGCAAGAAATTTGGAGGTCGGGGTGATGGGGGTGGGAATGTGCTGGCAGGTTTGTTCTGTAGCATTGATTTGTGACCGACAAAGGAAATGTCTACTTATGAGATACAAATCAATGCAACCAGACTGTGAAAGTGCAAACAGAGATGTGAGAAAATTATTCAATCGTTAGTCTTCTACGGAATTTAAAAACACAATTGTTCCAATACCAAAAAAAAAAAAAAAAGTGAATAAGTACAAGAAAGAAGGGAGGGCCTGAAGCCTGGTTCTAATTTCGTCAGAGTTCTCCTCCCCTGATTGTGGAAAGGGCAAACAAGGTTATGAGATTCCTCAAAGATCAGTGATGTTGTGAATGAATTTCAGAACTCATTAACCATGTTCTCAGATGCTGTTGATACCCAAGTTGTGGGAAACTGGTAAGAAACCACTTTATGCTTGAATTCTGCTTTAATCTGCAGTAACCTTGGCTGCTATAAAACTGACAGTTTCAAATTCTCTTTATCCAAAAATAATCCCAAAAAATTAGACCTAGCACTTACATAGTATTTTTCATCACACAAGCAAGTTACAAAAATTAAAGAAATCAGACAAGAAAAAAAAACGTAATTCTAGGAAGCTAAAAATGCTTATTTTATAAAAATTTCAAGTTTGGACAAACTGAGAAAGAGACAACTGAGCTGAATTAGCTGAAAGTATGAATCGTAATATTTTTATGAGGTTTGAACTAGATTTCAAGTGTTAAACTATAGTTTCTTGGAGCTTCGAAATAAATATCAATGACTTATCAGATATGTGTGTGTTAAAATATTTAGTTATCACTCTCTTATTGGTTAAACATGGCCCCTCCTTCTTTCTTCCCATAACAGTCTTCACATTTGCTTAGAAATCTCATTTTCAGAGATGGTGAAGAGATTGATTTCAATACAGCCCCTAGCCTAACTAACAACCACTGATTGTGAACATGCTAGCTTCCCCTTTGGATGAATGAGAGAAAAGATGAACAGATATTATTTTTATGAACACTTAATATAAATAGCTTCACAATTGATTTTGTTTTCCCCATGTCCAGTAAGGCCAGGATACTATTCAAAGCTGGAGGAGGGGTGGGGAATAGAAGTCCAGGGAAATTTTCTAACTTGACTACCACATCCTTTTGCTTCTGTCCCTATAATGAAGTCAATTGTCAAGATACTCTCACCTTATCCTAAAAAATGTGCTTTTGCTTCTCAGTGTCATCGTGTTTGTTACATTGCCTCAGGAAATCAAGTGTAATGGATCAGAGACCTACCAAGTAAAGTAATCAAGAATGGATTTCTGGGCAGCCTTGTTTAAAATGAGAGCCCTTGCAATAAAAGTGCATAAATGTCACATTCCATGTTACACAATAAAACCTCGAAGTCTGACTCTGGCTGTTTAGACCTTTGAATTACAACCCTGAAAAAGAAAGAAATGAAGTCTTTAAATGTCCAAATGAGTTTCCCCCAAGTCTCCAACCAACCTGCTTTCAAGCAGTATTGTCTCTAGTAGCTCTCATTTATCTGATTTTCCAATCCAAAGTTGATTAGAAAATACATTTAGCACAGAGGATTGAAAGGAGATGGCTGTGGAAAACTGAGACAATGACACTAGTTAGTGATGGCAGGGAATAGTGGGCTTCATACAGCTCAGTCTGACTGTTAGCCTGAGTGGTCAGGGAGGAGGCCAGTTCTTAAGAAGAAAAGTGTTTCTGAAAAACAGGAATATGAACATGCACAAAGATGACCCTTTATCATAAGAAAAATATTAAATGATATCAGCATATTCTGTTTAAAAAGCATAGCTATGTAAAAGATCTCTATCAAAAAAATTAGAATGTATTTTATTGCTTATAATTTGTCATTAAAAATACATATGAAACTCTTTATACCTCAGTGTAGTTTCTGGTTTTTTCTTTTGGTCTTTTTTTTTTAATTTGGAAAAAATTAGGGATGATTTTATAATGACACTAAAAACCAATCGAGCTCAAAGTACTCAGGAAAACACCTTGAAGGCTGTTTATTCTTGAATACTTTGTTTTCAGTCCAGCTCTCTTAAAATAAAGATGTCCTTTTTCATTGATCTTAGTTATATAATGTATGTTGTCATCTGGAGTAAGGCACGGTTGCTCATATTTAGCCGGTTTACTTTGTTAATGCGTCATTATAAGTGACCAAAAACATGGTACAGGAAGTTGTTTGTGTGTTTTTTCATTGCTTATGCAACTTCCAAGCAGAAAATGTTCTTGAGACCAGATGGTAAAGAACAGTCAATTGCAAGTTCTATTCTCCAGATGTATTGATGTTTCATGTCTTCTTGAAGCCAGTTCAAATACATTTGTAAATTCAAGTCTTAGTTTTAGTAACCCTTTCACTTCTGCTGGATTGTATTTCAGCTGACAAAGAAATGGGCTACAGTATATAGTTACAGGGCCTCTGAAGTCAGCCATCTCATCAGCAATGGCATGTCCATATAATTCAGCCAGGTATAGATTTGTCATTCATGCTTTGGGTGAACTGGGTCACTGTGCTACAGTGACAGATGTATTTATGGTGCCAAACCTATTTTCAACTCTTTTCCAATAGTGCATGCACTTTCTTAGGACAATATATATATAATTTACCCAATGTTTCAACTTGGCATGTAGGCTTTGTTGTGTTTTTTTTTTTTTTTTTTTTTTTTTTTTTTTTTTTTTTTTTTTTTTTTTTTTTCTGATCTGCTCAGCAATTTGGAAGTTTGCTTGGAACACAGATGAGTTAAGATAAAAAGCTTTTTCAAAAAATGTCTCTAGTAAGTAAAAATGAAGATACTATATCTGAATGAATGTGAAAAGTTGTCCCTTTGTATATTTTTAAAGCTTCCCAAACTATCCCCAGTTCTCAGCCAAATGCAGCCTACCCAGATTGTCTTTAGGAAAGTAGCAATTCACAGAGATTTGCAGTTAGCTGCATATCAAACTGCACTCTCTCTCTCTCTCTCTCTCTTCAGTCCCTGCTCACAGCTCTACCATTTTAGAATATGGTGAGATATGCCAGAACCCTACCATCTGTTTAATGGGCTAATTATGTTTACCACATGCCTACTTCACAGGAATACCATGAGTAAGGTTGCCAAACATCATACAAATGTATATGTTTGTATATATTGACATATAAATATACACATAAATAAAATCATATACATGTATAAAAACATCCAGCATTTCTGAGCTTCATTCCATGTTTTACTACAGGATATATCATGGCCCTTCACTTAAGACCGCCTGGGCCTTGTCTGAGTTTGTGATAATGCATAGTGGGATGGTCAGACCGAGAGGGCCACTCTAACTGAGGGTCTTAAAGGGAGTGAAATTCAGATTCAATATGTAGCCTCTGCCTTTGCCTAATTTAGTTGTGCCCCATATTCTCCCTACTAAAAATCTTAACATTTTACCTTCAAAATTAATAGTCAAATTTTATGACATTGTTGCTTAACTCCTTTTAAGACACAGAGACTTTTTTTTCTTTGTTGAAAATGACCGTTCTAAAACAATCCCTTCAGTATATGGCTATAACTTTTCTGTACAGACTACAGCTTTGTTCATAAATACCATAACTTCTAGATTGGGCGTGCTCTTAAAGCTAGCCATTTTTTCTTTTATGAGGTCCCTGCAATCTTTGACAGTCTTTCTGGTGGTCTCTGAACTTCCTAGATATGTAGTCTCAATGACTGTAGTTACTACAAGAGCTAATTATCACTTATAATTCATGAAAATTATCACTGGGTTCCAAGCTGGGTCTGCCTAAGTTTCTTCTTGGAAATGAGGCTTAAGCTAGATGTGTCCAGGAGGTTTTGAACAGTAAAGGGAAATAAACAGAGGGCATTTTAGGTAAAGGGAATTAAACCAGCAAAGGAGCAGGGCAGAGATTGAGAGGAGCAAGTTGTGGGTAAACAGAGTGCCTGGTCATGGGATAGTATAAGCCCCAGGTATTGGGATCTCTTTGTGGCTCCTTTGTCTATGTAAAACTAACTGCCCAGGGTCTGGACTTTCTTAGATTTGAGGATGTACTGGACTGAGCTATCTGGAAAAAATACCCATCTGCATAGCAGACTATAAAGCCAATATGTAGCCCTCTTTCTGAAAATGAAAAACAGGAACAACATATGAAACTATCATTGATACAACATTTTATTTAGTCTTTTTTAATACACTAGGGTATTTTTCAAAGATTTTTTTCCCCCTGAGCATTAGGATGTTTTTTTATACTGCTTTAGCTGAAGTAAATTATTCAGAAGGCACTGTTTTGTTTTATTTGTTTTTGTTTTTGTAGCTTTATGCTTACCAGGGATTTTATAAACAAGTTTGAGGAGAAAAAAATAGCCAGGACGTAAATAACCCGATCAGATAAGCTTGCATGAACATGGGTGAGGGCCTTATGGGATGATGAAGAATTTTCATCAGTGCTGGAATCTCACATTACCTATAGGTCTGATTTGAGAAGAGATGCTGCTATATGAAAAAAGGGAGAATATTTCCCTATTATTTTCCCACTTATACAAGAAAAGTCACCTGAAGATTTACTCTGTGTGTTCTTGAGCCCAAAAACTTAACTCCCAGGGTAAACCACAGAGACACAGATTGGGAGAAAGAAAGTGTTGGGCAAAACAAGAAAAGGGGGGAATTACGCTTCCCTTGTCTCTTGCTTTATAATCATCAAATATTGTAACTGGAAAGAATCTTTAAAGCTATCAGATCCGGCATGAGTTTTGTGACTTGCCTAAAGGCTTGCAACAGTTGGCAGACACAGCTAGGGATCCAGATCTTCTAACAAATGATAGTCAGGTGTCTTCAGCCAAACTACTGTGTAATCAGTTTCTCTGAAATCATTTTAGAGAATTCTAACTTTTCTTACCACTGCTTTTTGCATCTTAATTACCCAGTGACTTCTCAGTGGATTGCTATGTAGTGAAGTTTATTTTATAATAATTGCTGGATTCCTATAAATAATGCTAAAAATTAGGATGGGTTCTCAGAAGTATCCTGAGTATTCTACAAGCACAGGGAAACTCACTAGATCAACATATGTGCTTCCTTTTTATATGTATCCTATAATGCCTATAAGAATAATCTAATAATAATTGATTTTTCACGTTTCTAAGTTCCAGACATTTGTTGGAACGTATAAATAGATGAGACCAAAGTTGCTCATTTCTTCTGAGATATCCCTGACTTACTTAAAGGGCTATTACTTTGTAAAGAAATCATTCTCACCCAGTAATGTCACCAATTCCTTCTATCCTCAGTATAGCCAGTTACTATACACTGCTCACCTGTCAGGTTCAAAAACAGCTACATTTAGTGTTTTGCTGGCTTTTTGTTCCATGTTAAAGGAGAAAGAACATGGTCAGAATCTGGTATTGCCCAGATCCCTTTTGTGAATAAAGAGACCATCACTGACCATACACATTCAAAAAAGGGTTACTGAAAGGACCAGAAATTTTTTTTTTTTAATTCTCTGGGTCATTTGAAAATATTAACTCCAGGCTTCTGATACAATAGGGTGTAGTGTATTGCACCACATATGGTTATTATGATCTACTTGTCAGCAACAATACAGAAATACTCTTAGTGTTGCAATGCGAAATAACGTAATAACCCATTTTTAATGTTTTTATTAGATGTATATAGAGATGCAATTGAGGGGGAAACATTATCAAACCATCAATAACCAATGTATATATACTTAGTTATCCAGGAGTAATGCCAAATCATGGATGTCCAGCTTGGGTTTCCCCTGTTGCTGTTTCCCCCAGAAGAACTCTTGCGTTAAATGGGTATCTCGTGGAGGAATGACATCTGCTTCTGAGATGGTTCCCCC
>PVKS010005591.1:72561-84119 GCA_004027875.1 Aplodontia rufa | reverse complement strand
CTATTGCTCTTACTCTATGACTTATGGTAATTCTTGCCTAATTTCATTGGTGCTGAATAATTTTTCTCTGTGCTTGTTCCTTTCAGAGAGTTTCAGAAAATAGTGTGGGATAAAATAGATTTTATGTCATTGTACTTAAATGTGCATTTTATCATCACTTCATTATTATTTTAAGAGCGGTAATACCTCAAATTAAAAATATATATATATATATATATATATATATATACAGAGTTGATCCAGATGACTTCATGTTTAAGACAAAGCTTGAAATATGTGAAAACAAAAGATATTTACTTGTTTGGAAGATGCAATAAGAACATGTTCAAGGTTGGATAATCCTGTCTGAGTCTGTAATCATACTTGAAGGAGGTGCAGATGCTGGGAGCAGTGAGGAGCTAGTTTGGATAAAGAGAGTAAGGCAAGGACACTGTGGTCTAGAATGTTAGAAATAAATTTGACACTGAGAACAATTGTGCCTGCTTGATTCGAGAGAATACTCTCCACTCTTATCTTTATTGCACCTAATAATTCCATCTTGAGTTGTGCATCCGAAACATATAAACATATCCATCCCAGAAAGATCTAAATTTAATATTTTTCAAATAGATGTTTGAAATGGTTTTTTCTGACCTGTATGTACAGTTTATTTTTAAAAAATTAACACAAACTATACATAGAATTGTATACTTCCTTTCTCCATGAAAAAATATAACTGGGACATTTTTGAACCCTTAAACATAAGCATGAATCTTATTTTTAAATTATTTGCCTAATAGATTATTGTCTGTTGTATCTTATTTTATCAAACTTTTTTATTGATGACTCCCTTAGAGAGCTTCCAAGATTTTTCCATTACAAATATTTAAAATACTTTTTTTGAATAAAGATTAATTCCTTGGCCTGGAAGGCCATACACATTTTACAAACTAGTAGTTTGAAATAAAATTGTACTATTTGAGTCATAATCATTAGTGACTCACCCTTTACACAATACAATGTGAAATTATTATAAAAATATGTGATACTACAGTTATTAGCATTTATAGTTTGTTAATGATGTTGCACATTTGTTTACATGCAGATTGATTATTTGTATTTTTCTTTTGCAAACTCCCTTTTCAGACCCTCAGCCATTTTCTGTTGGGACATTTGTTTGTCTTATTTGTCTTGAAAGAAGGTATTTATAGATTATCATCCTTCTCCATAGATTTCTCTAAATTTTGGTCTAAGAATCGAATCTTCTTCATTACTACTTGCCATTTACAAGTATGTTTATTTTGATAAGGTCAAATTTCACAATTTTATTTGTGGAGACCCTAGACTTAATAATGAAAGATGTCCCCCCAAAGTTCAATATTTGAAACAATGTGAAGGCTAAGGTGAAATGATGTGTTTATAGGGCCTTAATCCAATCAGTGAGATATGGGATTAATTGGGAACTGAAGGCAGGAAGGGGATGGCTGGAGGAGGTGGGTCATTGGAGTGTGCCTTTGGGGTACATATTTTGTTTCTGGTGTGCAGTCTCTCTCCGCTTCCTGGAGCCATGCCTTGTGCCATTTCCCTCTGCCACACTCTCCTGCCATGATTTCCAGCCTCACCTCCAGCCCAGAGGAATTGAACCAGCCTTCCATGGACTGAGACCTCTGAAAATATGAGCCCCCAGATAAACTTTTCCTCCTAAAATTGTTCTTGTTGGGTCTTTCGGTCACAGCAGTGGAAAAGCTAACTAAAACAACAGCATAACCAGACCATCTTTCTTAATGCAAGGATTCTATCATGTTTTTCAAATTACTTTCTTATATTAACTATCTCTTCTACAATTTACTTTGGTAGAAGGAACAAGACAAGGTAATTATTCTATTTATTTTGCTTTCACCTCTTACTGGTAATGGTTTTATTTTTTCAGTACTTTCTAGTATAAAATCCTGATGGGGGGAATTGACCTGAAATATCTTGTCACAGATCACTGAGCAGTCTTGCTTTTCACAGAATGGAACCAAATTCATAAGTCAAGAAACATAAGAGGGGTTTGCAGACATAGCTTAGTGGTAGAGCTATTGCTTGGAACACATGAGGCTCTCAGGCTGATCCCAGCACTGTAAAAAATAGACATGAAAGAAAATTCTAGAAAAATAGCATGTACAGTTTACACTAAAGATAGGTCATTAGTTTTTGTACATTAAAAAATCAGCAAAAGCTTATAATTTGAAACTATGGAATAATAATAGCATTAAGCAGAGAAAAATAATCTGTCTCTGTCCATGTTGGATTCAGTGTAAACACACAAAGGTTTATAGAGACAGGGAATTAAATAATCATTCATTAAGTGAGATAAAATGAATACATATGCCATCCACACCTTCAAACTACACATGCATTTTGTTATTAAATGTCTATGGAATAGAAATATTGTCTGATTTTTATATTATTTTTCAAAGTATATGTCAACAAATTCTAAAATGTGGAAATTGTACAAGTCAATATTCAGACCTCAACCAAATAAAAATAAAAATGAAATTGATAAAGAAAAAAGCAATTAATTTAAAAATAAAATTCCACTCCCTTTGGTGCCTTACATATATGTGTGGATGCATATGTACACACACACTTTGTATTACTCAGGATGGACTTAATGTATATAACACTAATAAATTATAAATCACAGTGACCTAAAGCAAAAAGTTCATTTCTCATTCATAAGATAAATACACTTCATGTTTACATGTAGATTAGAATACTAATTAATGTCATGCTCATCAGAACACAGGTTGATGTACTGTTCACCATTCAAAGCCCATTCAATACACACAGAAGGAAAGATAACCAACTCACTAATTATTTAATACTTGTCTATAAAGTTATATTTCTCTTTTAATTATGTTTTTCTGGCCAAATCAAGTCACAGAGCCATTCCAAATTTTATGAGGGTTGGAAATACAATCCTATGTTAACAAAAGAGAGGGTACAGAGGATTTTTAGGATTAAAAGTCTTCTTATAATATCATAAATGGTAGAGCTGAGTCATTATACATTTGTCAAAAATCATAGAGTGTGCATGAAGAGTGAACCCTAATAAAAGGCATGGACTTTGTATGATAATGACATGTCAAAGTGAGTACATAGATTGTAACGAAATATTACCATTTAGGTATGGGCTAATGATAGCAGGTGAGATTATAATTAAGTTAAACCAGGAGATACGTGGAAAACATCTACACTCTCTGCTCAGGTTTGCTTTGACCTAAAATTGCTCTAAAAATACAGTATATTTAAAATAAATAAAAAATTAATAGAATCTCAGGGTCAGTAAGACAGTAACAAAGATCTACCATTCACATCAGTAGAATCCAGGATAAGAAGGGAAGTGAAAGTCTGAAAACATTACAAGGAATAGGAGTTTCCAAATATTAATGGAAGACAAAAATGTACAAATTCAAGAAGCCAAATGAGGGGCTGGAGGGGTGGCTCAGCGGTTTCAGTGCTTGCCTTGCAAGTACAAGGACCCGGGTTCAAACCCCAGCACCATGTACACAACTAAGTGTTGGAGCAACTAAAGCCATGTGAAAAACTAAATAAAGTTGTTTCTCTCTTTCTCTGTCTCTCTCACTGTCCCTCTCTCTTAAAAAAAAAAAAAAAAGAAGCCAAACGAACCCTAAGCAGTATAAATCTGAAGAAGTACATTACCAGAAACATCATAACTAAACTTCAGTAGCCTAAAAGCAAAGAAAAATATTTGAAAGCATTCACAGAGAAACAATATACTACCTTATGTGGAAACAACAATTCAAACAACAGCTTTCTTACTAGAAAACAGAGTCCAGAAAAAAGTGGCACATATATTTCAGTTTTAAACAGAAACATATATAGTATTACATGTCTATAATAGTAATACCTCCAAGAAATAAGGTAAAATAAAGATATTCTCAGATTAGGAAAAGATGAAAGAAAACTAAAATTAAGTATTATCAGCTGACTTGCTCTGAATGTGTAACAAAGCCAGCTGTTTCTGGAAAAAAAAAAAAAGGAAAGGATAACTGAGGGAAACTTGGAACATCAGGAATCAAGAAAGAGTAATAGCGGAAGAGGATGATGGCTAGCTGAAAGGAGGTGGCTTCCTGTTTGGCTCCATGACTGGATGAGAAATTTCCAGGACATCTCCATTATTTTGAGGTGTGTTTTGGGAACTATCATCACGGAAGCTCAGTGCTAGTTTGGGCAGTTGTTTGGAGGATCAGAGACTTGGGAGCAGTGAGTGGAAAAAAAAGAGGGGTGTTCTCCTGCCTGGCAGGGACACAGCAGCGGAATTGTGACCATTGTTTTCTATCAGCCCGGGAGAGTGGGAGGAGCCTAACACAACCTGGTAGCAGATCTCTGCTGAGAAGCTGTGCTTTATAAGGGATCATGCATTGGGTGCAATTACAAGCACCTGCTCAGCACCTCCACTGCGTGTGGGGAGAACCAGCAGAGGAGCCTAGTGGAGCAGTCTGCCCAGTGGGAGAACAAAGCAGGCTCTGCCATTACAGTGCGAGAAAACAAGCACTCTCTGGGACTCCAGAGCAGGATTTGAAAGTTGCATCAGGAGACGGTCACTGACCACTGGCTGAACCGGGTAGAGGAAGTGTGGAACAGGCCCAGTCTCCACTTTGCTTAGGGGGATTTGAGTTGGTGATCTAAAGGGAAGCGTTTCTCATCCCCGTCCACCCTCACCCCAGCCAGAAGAATCACATGATAATTTAAGTGCTCTGTCCCAGCTCAAAAATCCCAGAAGATCAAGACTGCAACCACCAGCAGAGTGAACATAGCATCTCATGCCCCCTGCACATAAAATCCTTAAGTCTCCTGAGTTTCAGATCATTCATCAGGGCAATCAGGAGATTTCTGAAATCTTCTTCTAGAGATCCCAGGAGTCTGAGGACATCTCAGTCCTCTTCTTAAAATCACATAATTACAGATTAAGAGACCTTGGTATTAAAACTCCGACGGACAGTGAACCTCTCCTCCCAAAGAGCACAGAGACTATATTACTGACTATAGTTCCAAGTTTTCATTAAGAATTTTGTATTTATTTATATTTCATATGTTTTTTCATTATTTTTTCTTTCTTCTTTCCTCTCCTGTTTTCAATGTGTATTAGAGCGATAACTGGAAAAGTTGATTGGTTCATGGACATATAAAACTAATTGTTTTTGTTTCCCTGTTCTTTTGATTTTGGGGTTTTTTCTCTTTCTCTCTCTCTCTTTTTTTTTTCTTTTTTTCTCTCCATTGTCTCTCTTTTTCCCTCTTGTCTATCCTGTCTATCCTTATCTTGCCTGCTAAGAAGAGGGATTCTGGTCAGTGCATTTAGTATTTCAAGTATATCGTGCCTGACCTGCATAATTTTCCTGCACGTGTGTTTATCTTTATGCTATCACCCAAATCTTATTAATATCTCTTCTACCCTTCCTTTATTTTGCCACAGCTGTTTTTTCTTTCCCCAGGGTATGTTTTGTTTTTCTTTTTTTCTTTCTTGTTCTTTTTCTTTCTCCAGCAAATCCTTTACCTCCTCTATTTTCTCACTGTAACAACTGGTCAATATACTCTCTCTAAATTTCACTTACATTCTCTTCTCTCTTTGGCTTCCAAATAGTTTATACACTTTGACCCCCCCCCATCATTAAGGGTTTGTAACCATTACTGCTGTACATGTCAATCTCAATAACTATTGTATGTTTTCAAGCCTGACACAAGTGATAGTTAAATACTAGTGCCACCAAAGTTACTGATTTACACTACCATTTATTTCATAACTTGAATTCAAAAGTGTACCATAATGTGTTCTAAATAACCACTTTAATACTGTTTAGAATAAGCTTTGATCATTCATATCAATGATCTTCTGTTAGTGTATGAGGTCTTGGAAATTTTAAGGGACACTAACAGTTCACAGGATAGGGGTTAGACATCTGAACTCAACTTTCCTGACAATACCCCAACCAAAGTAAGGGACTGGACAAAACTCCCAATCCAACAGCAAAGTCTTTAATAAAAACAACCAGATGGAGATTTCAGGTCAATAACTCACATTGACATATGGAGCAAGAAGAAACCTGAACAGACCCCCCTTCACCAGTGCATGCCCAGGACTCTGGTCCCACCACAGCAGGTGAGTCAGATACCTCCAAGGCCCCCCATACCCAGATAACATATGGCTGTCATGCACACCAGCCAAGTACTGATACACTGCACCCATTCCACCACCAAGGATCCCAGACCCCAGCACAGCAAGTAGGTTGGTCCATTCTCACTCACCTCACACATCTGGCACCCTAACATCCACTGATAAACCTCAACTGATTAGCTTCAACACACAGCAGACTACCCAGTAACCCCACCAGGTGCCAAGTCTGAGACCTAGAACCTTAACCCAAAATCTGCAACAAAGCTCCAGGCAGAAAAAGTCTTTTGGAAGGAAGAGGTCATCAAAGAGGTGGTATCTGACCCAACCATTGACATATAAAGAAGAAGAACCCTGAGTCTTTTCTTGTTTCCACACAGGGATACCCAATTAAATAATCCAGAAAAATCTCTTCAAAGATGAGGAATCAAATTAGAAGAGGTTCACCTCAAATCCACAACTCTCCTAGCCAGGTGTCTATGGTTAAGGACCAGGAGGAAAATCTAGAATAAATTACCAATGATCTGATAATGAAAATGAACAATGAACTAAAAGAAGAGCTAATGAAGGGAGTAAATGAGAAAACTAAAGAGTTGAGAAACTCTATCATTAAAGAAATAGATATACTCAAAAAGGAAGTAACGGAGCTAAAATCTGCATTCAATGGCATGAGAGGGACCATGGAAGAATTTAATAATAGACTAAATTCTGTAGAAAATAGAACCTCTGCTATTTAAGAAAGAACTCTGACAATGAGGACATGCTGATCAAGCTTGAGTGCACCAATGACAAAAAAGAAAAACAATTAAAAGAACACGATCAGAATTTTTAAAATGTCTTGAATGAAATGAGAAGAAACAATATAAGAGTGATTGGAAGTCAGGAAGAAATTGAAACATGCATGAAACACAGTATGAGGAACATCCTCAAAGAAATTGTGAAAGAAAATTTTCTTATATAAAAATAGAATCAGGCATGCTCATCCAGGAAGCTTATAGGACACCCAATAGGGCTAATAAAATGAGAAACTTAAAAAGATACATCATATTCAAAATGTACAATAGGGATACCAAGGAAACAATATTAAAAGCAGCAAGGGAGAAACGCAAAATCACATTCAGTGGTAAACCAATAAGAATTGTCTGTGACTTTTCAACCCAGACTCTGGAGGCAAGAAGGTCTTGGAAAGAAATCTTTCAACATCTGAATGACCACAACATGGAGCCAAGAATACTATCAGGCAATACTCAGCTTCAAATTTGATGGAGAAATAAGAACTTTTCATGATAAGACAAAACTGGCAGCATTGGTAAACAGAAAACCAGGCTTATAAAGAATTCTCAAAGATACACTCAAGACAGAAGAACAAGTAATCAATACTGAAAACCCACAAACAGAGGAAATTCAGTAAAAATATCATTCATCAATAATCAACCAAACAAACACAGATCTAGCTAATAAGATGCAATGACTATGAACCAATTACACACTTAGATTTTAACACTGAATATGAATGGTTTTAATGCACCACTCAAAAGACACAGACAAGCAGACTGGATCAAAAAACAAAATCTAACAATATCCTGCTTACAAGAAATCCACCTAACATCCAATGACATCCACATATTAAGAGTGAAAGGATGGAAAAAAATCTACCATGTGTACAGCCCAAAAAAGCAAGTTGGCATTGCAATACTTATATCTGACAAAGTGGATTTCAAACATAAATTAATCAGAAGAGATAAAGAAGGCCACTATTTAATAGTAAAGGGAACCCTACAAGAGGAAGAAATAACCATAGTTAATATTTATTCTCCAAATAACGGTGCTCTGAACTATGTGAATAAATTTCTTCATGACATAAAACCGCTTGCGGACCTCAACACAGTAATAGTGGGAGACTTCAATAATCCTCTGTCACCAATAGACAGATCATTGAAACAAAAAATCAATCACCAGCCTAAACAACTCCATAAATCAGATGTACTTAACAGACATATATAGAATATTCCACCCCAAATTAGCAGAACACATTCTTCTCAGCAGCAACTGGATCCTTTTCCAAAATAGATATTATTGTGGTTCACAAAGATATTTTCAGCAAATATAAAAAAGTTGATTTTATTCTGTGTATCCCATCAGACCACAATGCCATAACCCTAAAAATAAACAGTAAAGATCATAATAGAAAACACACATATTCATGGATATTGGATTATACCCTATTAAATGAAGAATGGATCTAAGAAGACATGATAGTTTAAAACAAAAAATTCTTGGAAGATAATGAAAATGAAGACACAAAATATTGAAACCTCTGGAGCAGCATGAAAGCATTCCTAAGGGGAAAGTTTATAGCACTGAATGCCAACATGAAAAATAAAGAGAAATCTCAAATAAATAAGCTTATGCTTCATCTCAAAGCCCTTCAAAAGGAAGAACAATCTAACCCCAAAGCCAGCAGAAGACAGGAAATAAGATCAGAGCTGAAATCAAAGAAATTGAGAACAATAAATAAATAAATAAATAAATAATAAAAAGAATTGATGAAATTAAGAGCTGTTACTTTGAAAAAATAAATAAGATAGACCCTAGCCAATCTCACTAAAAGAATGAGAGAAATGAAGTAAATAATAAAATCTCAAATGAAAAGGGAGCAATCACCACTGACCCCACAAAATCCAACAAAGTATAAGATCATATTTTGAAAATCTATACTCCTTCAAATTAGATAATATGGAAAAAATGAACAAATTTCTAGACACATACAACAACCTTATATTGACACAGGATGATATTGAATTCCTAAACAACCCAATCACAGGCACTGAAATCTATATAGCAATTAAAAGTCTACAAAAGAAGAAAATCCCGGGACCTGATGGCTTCCCTGCTGATTTTTACCACACTTTTGAGGAGGAACTAGCAGTTCTCCTATTAAGTTATTTCAAGAAATTGAGAAAGAGGGAACTTTCCCAAACACTTTTTATGAAGCAACCATAACTCTGATACCAAAACCAACAAGGACACATCAAAAAAAGAAAACTACAGACCAATATCCTGATGAACTTGGATGAAAAAATCCTGAATAAAGTTCTAGCAAATCATATTCAAAAACTTATCAAGACAATAATCCATCATGGTCAAGTGGGCTTCATCATAGGTATGCAGGACTGGTTCAACATGCATGAAATAATTAACATAATTCATCACTTAAATAGAATTAAGGACAAAAACCATATGATCATTTCAATTGATGCAGAAAAGCTTTTGGTAAAATTCAGCTCCCTTTTATGCTCAAAACTCTAGAGAAGATAGGGATCAAAGGAACTTTTCTGAACTATGTAAAGGCTATGTATGCTAAACCCTTGGCTAGTATAATACTAAACGGAGAAAAGCTGAAAACATTCCCACTAAATTCAGGAACACGACAAGGCTTTCTGCTCTCACCACTTTTATTCAATATTATTCTTGAGACCCTAGCTGAAGCAATAAGGCAAGAGAAAGAAATCAGAGGGATAATAGGAAGAGAGGAAGTCATGCTCTCCCTTTTTGCTGATAATATGATCCTACATCTGGAAGATCAGAAAAACTCCACCAGTAAACTGTTTGAACTTGTAAACAGATTTAGCAAAGTAGCAGGCTACAAGATCAACACCCATAAATCAATAGCTTTCCTACACACTAACAATAATAGGGAAGAAGAAGAAATTAGGAAATCAGTCCCATTCTTAATATCCTTGAAAAGTATAAAATACTTGGGAATTATCCTAACAAGGGAAGTCAAAGATCTCTACAATGAAAATTATTGGACATTGAAGAATGAAATCCAAGATGACCTAAGAAGATGGAAAGATGTTCCATGCTCTTAGTCAGGCAGAATTAATATAATAAAAATGGTCATTTTCCCCAAAAGCTCTGTATAGATTCAATGCAATCCCCATTAAAATACCAATGTCATTCTTTACAGTCATAGAAAAAGTAATTCTCAAATTCATTTGGAACAATAAGAAATCCAGAATGGCCAAAACATTACTAAGCAAGAAAGATGAAACAAGTGATTTTGCTATACCAGATCTAAAACTATACTATAAGCTATATTAACAAAGACAGCGTGGTACTGGTATCAAGATAGAAATGAAGACAAATGGAATAGAAGTCTATGAAACAAATGCACAAATCTAAAAGCATCTGATTTTTGAAAAAGTGGGACAAAATATAACATGGATGAGAGACAGCCTATTCAACAAATGGTGTTGGACAAACTGGACAGCCACTTGCAGAAAGTTAAAATTAGACCCTTATCTTTCACCTTACATGAAAATCAAATAAAAATGAATCAAGGAGGTAGGAATTAAACCAGCTACCTTGCAGCTGATGGAAGACAAATTAGGTCAACACTCCAGCTTTTGGGAGTAGGTAAAGACTTTCTCATCATGTCTCCTAACATAAAGGAAGTAAAGTCTAAAATCAGTAAATGAGATGTCATAAAGCTAAAAAGCTTTTGCACTGCCAATGAAATAATGAAAATTGTCAAGAGACTTCCTACAGAATGGGAAAGAATCATAGCATGTGATTCTTCTGACAGGGGACTCATATCCAGAATCTACAAAATCCTCAAAAATTTCATCCTCAAAAACACTAACAGCCCAATTAATAAATAGGCCAAAGAGCTAAATTGAAACTTCTCAACAGAGGATATTGAACAAGCCAATGAATACATGAGAAAGTGTTCTAAATCACTAGTAATCAGAGAAACGCAAATGAAAACCACTTTAATATTTCACCTCACACCAGTCAGATTGGCAAAAATGAAGAATATAAACATAATAGATGCTGGAGGGGTTGTGGAGAGATAGGTACACTAGCACACTATTGGTGGAACTGCAGACTGGTATAGCCCCTCTGGAAAGCAGTATGGAGAATTCCCCCAAAATTCCCACCATATGATCCAGCTATTCCTCTCCTGGGTATTTTTCCAGGGGATTTAGAATCGGCACATTACAGCAACACAGCAAAACCTATGTTCATAGCAGCTAAATTATGGAAACAACTCAGATGCCCCTCACTGGGTGAATGGATCCCAAAACTGTGTACATATATACCATGGACTTTTACTCAGCAATTGGAAACAATGATATTGCAGCTTTTGAAAGTAAATGGATGGCTATGGAAGAAATTATGCTGAGTGAAGTCAGCCTAACCCAGAGAACCAAGGGTCAAATGTCTTCACTCATCTATGGAGGCTGGAACTAGACCCTGGCCATTGAGAAAGGAGGTCTATCATCAAGTGTTAAATCCAGATAAGCTGTAATGTTATACAACCTAATATATTTTTATAAATGTTTTGGGAAGGGGAGGGGAGGAATAAGGGTGGGTAATTGGGGGGCACTCTTGGGGG
>PVKS010005591.1:0-72461 GCA_004027875.1 Aplodontia rufa | reverse complement strand
ATCCATATGATATTATTTCATTAAAAACTTATATGATTATTCAACAAATAAATTTCTCAATAAAAAAAAGTTAGCTTAAAAAAGCAAAAAGAGGACTGGTGTCAATTGGGGAGCTCTTTTAAATTGGACAAAGATATCAGTAGAAAGGTAAGAGCATGCAGGATCTTAGAAGACATGATAAGGTGTTTAACTTCCTCCAAAAGAAGTTTCTAAAGGGATTTTAAGTAATCCGATTTATGTTTTAAAAATGTCCTGTTTGCATTTTGGAAAATGGATTGGCACCTGGCAAAAGTGAAGGCTCAGGGACAACTGAGAAACTATTTGCGTGGACTAGAGAAAGACAGGTGGGCTATAGTCTCCATGGTAGAGTTGGAGAGCAGAGAATGGATCTGGAGATAAGTCTCAGAAATTAATCAGAAGTGGGAAGCAGAGAAGCAGCACACAGATCGTGGTTCCTAGGTTTATAGCCTGAGCACCAGATGGCAAAAGCAGGGCAGAAGCAGTCTGAGAAAGGAATAAGTGAAAGAGAAAGCCAGAAATGTTCCTTTTGAGGGGCTAATTTTAAGGGTTTTTTTTAACCTACTTTAGTACCAATTGGATTTTTTAATGTAGTGTCTATGATCATATAATTAAAGTTATATTCAGTGTCTTGTCCTTGAATGTTGCACTGTGTAAATCTTTTCTCCTGCATTTTAAATACATTGAAGTCAACAAACTTTCAAACTTCTTCAGTGTCCCCAAATTATTTTTTTGATATAGTGATATTTAAATGTGAAACAAATCTCTGAACATATTTGATAGTTAATTAAATAGACAAATATAAAACAAATTTCTAAAAGAAGAGCTTATGTTCAATTGATTATTTCACCCACAAAGCACAGAGTACTAGGAATATTTGCACATAAAAATGTTAATGCAAAAGTATTTTTAGGGCTGTAGAAGTAGTACAGTGACAGAGAATTTGCCTAGCATGGATGAGACCATGAGTTCAATTACCAATAACCCCCAAATTTTTAAATTAATTCATTAATATTTTCCTAGTTAAGAATACAAGGACAAATACATATATTACAAGTATTTTGATACTGTCAGAAGGAAAATCTTCAAAATAAATTATATGCATATATTTCAAATACATAATAAAAGAGATCTTAAATTATCTATCCATTGATCTATCTAATTTGTTGTGGATTATGTCATGTACCTCCAGGCTGTAGGTAGAGAGGAAGTGTCACACAGTTGGTGGGACTGCAAACTTGTATAGCCACTCTGGAAAGCAGTGTGGAGTCTCCTCAAAAAAACTAGGGCTGAAACCACCCTATGATCTAGCTATCCCACTACTGGGTATTTTCCAAAAAAAGCTAGAATCAACCTATTACAGAGATACAGCTTCATCAATGTTTATAGCCAATCAATTTACATAGTTAAGCTATGGAACCAATCCAGATGCCCTCACTGGATGAGTGGATTAAAAAAAAACTGTGGTACATATATACAATGGAATTTGACTCTGCCATTAGAGAGAATGATATCATGGCATTTGCAGCCAAATTGGACGGAGATGGAAAAAATTATGCGGAATACAATATTCCAAACTCAGAGACTCAAGGGCTGAATGTTTTCTCTCATATGTGGAAGCTAGAATGCAATTGGAAACAGACTGATATTTGGCTAATGTAAGAATAACCTCAACATAGGTGAATTTCTTACACGAGCAGAGAGAACCTTGCCTATGATGCTGGGGGATGAAGGGAGGGGAGCAGGGAGGGGGCAGGAATAAGAGGGACATCAAGGCAACTGAAGGGAAGGACTATGGGAGTATCAACCCAGTGGGGAACCTTCAACTTCTATGAGAAGCCCAACTAACATGGGGGTAAATTAGGGGTAAACATGGGATTGAATAGGGGGGCACCTAAAATGGGGAGATCATGGAATGGCATCAACCTCAGCTTGCTCTGTTATTATGTGTGTTCTTGATTGTGTGGCAACAATTCCCTCCTAAATGTAAGACTATCTTGAAAGAATAAAAAATAAATAAATAAATAAATCATGTCCCTCCCAAATGATATATTGAAGTCTGAGCTTCCAGGAACATCAAAACTTGACCTTATTTGGAACTATAGTCTTAAATAGATAACCAGGAAAAAATGAGGTCATTAGGGTGAGCCCTACCTAATTCAACATAACTAGCATCCGAATGAAATGGGGGAAATTGGACACAGAAATGGGCCTGTCTATAAAGATGACAGTATGAAGATACATAGGGAGAAGATAGCCATGATACTGGAGTGATGCAGCCACTAGGCTTGCTGGCAACCACCACCAAAGCAAGAAGCACTGGAGAAGGTTTCTCCCCTATGGATGCCAGAGAGAGCATGGCTTGGCCAAAATCTCTCTCACAGACTTTCAGCTTCCACAGACAAACTCAAAGCCACCCTGTCTGTGCTACATTGTTATGACACCCTAGGAAACTAGCCAAGACCAATTAATGATCAATCTATCTGTCATCTCTCTGTGCATCTATAATTTACTTCTTTTACTTTCTTTATTTGTGGTTATACATGAAATATCAGTTATGTTGTTTTATTTCCCAATTTTTTGACATAGGCATTAATATAAGAAAACCTCAACAGATTCTTTAAAGCATACACATGCGCACGCGCACACACACACACACACACCCCACTGCTAATCTAACTTTTTATTTGATCTGGATAATACCTTTGGGGGTTGTAGCTCGCAGTGTGTGCCTCCCTGAATTTTCAGTGACTGTGGCTAAAACACTGCTTTAAACTGCTTCTATACTGACCTTCTGAATAAGGTCCCCTCTGGACGGTGAAGAACAGAGATCCCACTGTGATAATGTCACTCTTCAGGTTGTTGAAAATCACTGTAAAATGCACTTGTAGCAAAGCACAAGACTCATGCCCTGGAGTGGTCCACAGACTAAATGATAGATTCTGCAAGCAATCCAAAGGGAGTGTGGAAGGAATGGAGTGTGCGCATTCGCGTAGAGCACCCACGATCGCTGTGACATTAAGGGATTTTGTTCTCATGTATGTGATGAGACCCACTGCTTTATTTCCCAAGTACTCATGCATGCACAGAAAATAGTAGGAAGGCTAAAACCAAAAATGAAACCAGACAAACAAAAACTCGGAGGAAATCACATTATTACTAAACATTTCTATAAGTTTCAGTGAAACAAGAACATTATTTTATGTAAAAAAAAATTCTATATACAAAAAGACAAATTTACAAAATCAAATTACTGAGGGCTCAGGGGATGGAGGGATAAATATGATAAATATCTTTATGAATACAAGTCCACTGTGAAACCAGCTAGATCAATATGAGTCAATTGACTCCCATAAGGAAAAGGATTTAGTCCAACTCATTTGGGAGTTTGTTTATAATAGAGAAAACCACAAATATTGTGACATTTCAATCACCTTTTGCACGGATATAGGAAACTCAATTCATTACTCCAATAGATATATCTGACTTTATTATTTTGCCTTATCCTCTTGTCTTATCAATATTAACCCATATTTGAATTGCACGCTTGTGATTGTGTGTGTGTGTGTGTGTGTGTGTGTGCGTGCGCATGTGTGTGTGTATCCCTGAAGTGGTTGAGTGTCATAAAAGATACCTAGCCATGTAAAGTCAGAAGAAGTTTAAATTATTGTTCACAGGTAAGGATTCAGGGAAGACATTTGACCTGGGCCTGGAAAGACTGTTGAACAGCTCACAAGCTGAGAGAAGAGCCTGTATTAGTAAGAGCGTAGAGATAAAGCCCAGGACTTTCACAGAGAACAGAAGGACTTCAATTTGACTGGAGCATAGGATATAGAACAGGAAGGGAGAGAGGCTAGGAATTCAAATCATAATTCCTCAGTTTCTCAAAACTTCAAAAAGGTGTAGAAATTTCAAGAGCCTCAGAATGACTTACAGCACTTTTCCAGGACAACGACTGTGATAGTGTGGTAGAGGGGTTAAAGTGGACAGAGCACGGGCAAATGGTGAGAATGTCTTTCCAATGTTCATGGTGAACTCTAAGAAAGTTTTTACTCTCACAATGGCAGTATGACATTGTTCCCACTTTAATAATCCATGCAGCAGTTTAAAAAAGGTTTTAACTAAAACTCCTATAAAATCAGGGACTTTGGTCATGATAAAATATGGGTAAGCTTTTTAGAGTGTTGGTGGCCCAGGTTTTCACTGCTCTTGACCTTCATAATCATAGGCTTAAGTTACATCACAGTTAAGAAAAGCTTCATGCTGGATGTATTTTGTTGGTTTTTATCATCTCTGTGTTTCTAGTCTGACAATAACATGGAGTGAACTGTAGATTCAAATTTTTTTTGTGACATGGATTGCCATATTCTAACACATTAACATTTATAATCTCAAACTCTAAATGGTTCCTGACAATGTGAAAACAGTGACCCGTAAAAGTTACTGAAATAACCTGCATTTTATGTAGCCAATGAGAATTTAAGTGCTCATGTATTTCTTATTCCAACTGTTTATAGTTATGCCTCATCTTGGTATATGTTTAAGAAATTAATAAGACAAAATTATAATAATAAAGAGTAGTAATATCTAAATACCAATTACTTAAATGAGTACATCTATCCTAACCAATTCAGTATTAATTTTCAGCATCCCCTTCAGATTGGCCATTCTATACATACATGAAATGAATGCTATTACTAATAACTATTGTGAGAACAACTACAGTAATAAAACTACTATTTATGAAGCATTTAAAACATGGCAGATCCTCCTCTGAGAACTTCATTTCATAAATATCTCATTTAATTCTCCCAATAACCCTATGGGGGTATGTGTGCATACTGGAGTGTATGTGTGCTCGTGCACGCAAGTGAGAGTGTATTGAGATATTATTCTATTTTAGGAATGAGAAGATTGTCATGTAAAGATAATAATTACAAAACCACAATAAAATATCATCCTCAAGCTTGCTCACTCCTATAAGAATGGCTATTATAAAAAATAAAAGTAAAAAAACTGAAGACAAGTGCTGGTGATGATGTGGAGGAAAGGAACCCTCATATGCTGTTGCTGAGAATACATAATATGGAAAACAAGACGGGGTTTCCTCAAAAACTTAAAGATAGACTACTATGTGATTCAGCAATCTCACTCCTGGGTATGTAGTCAAAGGAAATGAAAACAATCTATTGAAGAGACGCCTTCTCTTCCATGTTCATTGCAGCACTGTTTACAATCATCAAGAGAGGGAAACAATCTAAGTGTCCATCAACAGGTGAACAGATGAAGACAATGTGGTACACACACAGTGGAATACTATTCAGCAACAAAATATAATGAAACCCTGCCATTTATGACAACATGGGTATAAGTGAAGATCCTTAGTTTAGGTGAAATAAGCCCAGGATCTGAAAGACAAGTACCACATGATGTCACTCAAATGTGGAATTTTAAAAAGTTGCTCTCATTATAAGTTGAGAATAGAATCACAGTTACCAGAAACAGGGGTGAGAAAGGAGGGAAGCAGAGAAAGGGAAAGATTGATCAATGAATCTTAAGCTGCAGCTGATAGGAGTACAAAGTTGTGGTATTTTATTGCCCTGTAGTGTAACTACAGATTGCAATAATGTAGTATATATTTCTAAAAGCTGGAAGAAAGGATTTTAAATGTTTCAAAGCAAAGAATAATAAATGTTTGAGGAGATAGGCTTAACCTGAAATATATAATTTTTAAGAGAGAAGGACAGTGAGAGAGAGAGAGAGAGAGAGAGAAAATCAATTTTTATTGAGCTTTTCACATGGCATTCATTGCTCTGACACTTAGTTTTGTACATGGGTGCTGGGGTTTGAACCCATGTACTTGTGCCTGCTGGCCAAGCACCGTAACTGCCGAGCCACTGCTCCAGCCCCTGAAATATATAATTTTAATGCCACTATGTATCAGTTAAAATAAATTTGACTATATATTTGATAGTTAACTTTCTCAAGGAAATAGTTTGAGTTAGAGCTCAGAATCCCAAAATTTACAAATTCAATGCAATTCCCATCAAAATTCCAATGACATACTTCACAGAAAAAGAAAAAGCAGCCATGAAATTCATCTAGAAAAATCAGAGACCCAGAATAGCCAAAGCAGACCTTAATGAGATAAGCAAAGCAAGAGTTATCACAATACCAGACATCAAATTACACTACTGAGCTATAGTAACAAAAACAGCATGGTACTGGCACCAAAACAGGGGGATGAACGACATTGGAATAAATAGAAGACAAAGAGAAAACCTCAAATCAATACAGTTATTTAATACTAGACAATGGTGCCAAAAATATACATTGAAAAAGACAGCCTTTTTAACAAATTGTGCTGGTAAAACAGGAAATCCATACATAGAAGAATGAAATTTAATCCCTGTCATCTTGTACAAAACACAAGAACTGGCTTTCCTAGTGAAACTTGTCCCAATGAGGAAAGGAAGCAAAAGCAAACAACAAATTTTATTTCACTCTGTATAATTATAGTCCAATATAAAAGTTTAAATAGACATTCAGTAGATGTTTTGCTTTGTAAGTAAATGATCAGTTTCTTTTTTTTTCCTTTACTCTCCCCAAAATTATATTAGAGGAATCTGGCACATTGCTTCCTGATGTCCAGGAGTAGGGGAAAAGAGTGTCAGACTCATCCCTGTGGATCCTCACTGTGCTCCAGGATGACCTTTTTGCCCAGAGTTTATTATGGTCAGCAGGGTCCACTTAATTTTTCAAAACCACTTACCCACCTGTTGCATATGCATCAGTTTTTTGGTCCTAGTTGCAAAGCCCCTTGCTTTCTGGCTTCTTCCCCTCAGATCCTAGGCTTTTGTTGAGTTACTTGTGAGCTTGGCCTTTTCTCACACCCTGGACAGTGAATACAGGCACCTCTGTTTGCTGTGAGCCCCCAAAACAGGCTTCAAGGAAGCCAGGACCTTTCTCCCACATGCAAGTGCCTACCTGTCCTCTGTCACTTCCAGCCACCATTTCTGTACCATATGTAGAAAATGGCTGCCTGTGGAATGTCTCCTAAAAACACTTGTGACTTTTCTCTGCAATGCACCTACAAAACTGTGATCCATACACACACGATGAGTTCAAAGTGGCACCCCTGATGAAAAAAAGGCCACGTATTTTCATTTCCTGACTTTCATTGCTTCCTTCTTTAACCCACAGTCTTTTGAATCAGAAATGATAGGTGGAGGACTTTCATTTCCTCCACTGTGTCCTCCGTTCTTCCACTGTGAGAACGCAGCAAAACTATGACTCAGTCTGTTAGGTTGCCCTTTGTTCATGGTGAAAAGAAGGGAATACCCCCGCCTTTTGACCAAATCAAGTTTTCAATGACATCATCTAGTTGTTAACACAAAAATACTGTTTTGATTGGCTAAAAATGACTATGAACTCTTTCTCCTCTAATTTCTTCGGTAACAATGCTAATTTTCGTTCACTATTAGGGTGACAGATAGTTGGAAATAATGAGAGAGAATGTTCAGTACACAAATCTACAGGAGAGAAAGTCTCATTACAGAGTCTTGAAAGCATTGCCATCGTTATAGTCAACTGTGCTCCCTACACTCCTGGTTTATTGGGCTATTCATGTTCCTGATGTTCCATGTCTTGTGCAAATAATCCATGCTTCCTGCCTGAGTCATTGATCACAGGAGAGGAGGGAATAGCCTTTGCTCCTCTTGTCTTCAGCACTACCTCTTCCTATCTACTTGGTCCTGTTCAGGTGCCTCTGGTCAACCAGTCGTTTATTCTATTTGTTAAATTGAGCAGATGCTCCTTGACTTAAAATGGGATTGTATCTCCATAAATTCATCATGAGTTACAAATCTTAAGTTGAAAATGCATTTAATATTCCTAACCTATCAGATGTGATAGCTTAGCCTGTCCTACCATAAGCATGCTCACAACTGCAGCTGGGTAAGATTATCTAATACAAAGACTATTTTATAATATAATGTAGTTTATTGAATACCATACTGAAAATGTTAAACCAACATGGCTGGGCGGATGTTTACACACTCTTGTAAAGCAGAAAAGTTGTAAATTGAAACAATAAGCTGTGCACATTCGGCAATGTAACACTTAATTGCATTCATTTTTAATGCATATTTCTTCCTCTAGAAGCCCTCAAAATTAGGGACCATCTTGCATTCTGCTATGTGTTTCCAATGCATTTAATTGGACTTCACTAAGTATTTGCTAAATGAATGAATAAAACCAGTAGAGATTGTGGCAAAACACGAACCCAAAATGGTAAATGTCTATAACACTTTTCTATGATCTGACATTTTGGGTCAGTGTTCTAAGTAAACTCGAATGATATCAATAATAGCAGAAAAGGCAACAAAGAGTGCGCACACTGCCAAATACTACTGAAAACAATCCTTCAGGCCAACCATGATTGTGGCTCCAGCGCATGAACTTGCCTGAACTGCTTCAGCCCATCTCTAATGGAAATCTAATGGAAATCATAAATTTCCGAAACAGGTCCACAGGTGCTGAAATTTACTACTGTGTTGAGTGCTGGCAAGGTCTGAAACTGAAGAACAACGCACAATGTACTACAAAAATGAAATATTTATTACATTCATATTCTCCCTCAAGCCTTTTTTAAAATCCCTTTTCTTGGTGACAAAACAACAAAGCACCGAATTTCAAGACAAACTAATTTGCACTGGCATTTTTAGAAATTTTGTTAAATAATTCTCTTTAACAGTTCAAAGCTTTTATGTACAGATGCAACTTCATGAATTCTAAATAAATTCTAAAACCAAAAGGGAAAGGGTGAAAATGTTCTATCTCACAAATTAATCTGCACTTCACTCACCACCGGATATTCCTCACAATTGCTTCAAACCCCACCAGTCCTAACCTTCCAGAAACAAATTCGTCACCAAGGAATTGGAATTCGTGCTTATCTAGTGACCTTAATGAATGTATGAGGAGCCAATATTCTGAAAGGAGTATCATTTGGCTCGTAAGAAGATCATGGAGAAGGTTTTACATGAAAACGGTTTGAATCCTTCAGAGAGTACAGAATGGAAGGGTATTCATGGTGGCCTAGAAACTTCATTGCAGAATGTCTCCCTCTTTATAAGAGGGCAGGTGTCTCCAACTCAAGTTGATATTGTCATCTTGACTTATACTGAAATAACAATTTGTTCCTCAAAATTCAGGAGGCAAATTCTATAGCTACAGTTAGTGAGTAAAATTGCTGACACCTAAATAAGTAGTAACCCCTTACTAAAAAGAAATTCTCCAGTCAAAGACGATGTTTTTTTTATACCCAAGAAAAAGGTTCAGATTGTCACATTATTTCAAACACTCAATTTTTTAAAATATTTTTTATCAAGTGGAGACCTCAGACACAAAGCCCTTAAACATACAAAATATTTAGATCAAACTTAGAAACATTACTTTGATTTTGCAACCTTTTTTACTATCAACTTAAAGGACTTACTCTCAATTTCATTAGTCATCAAGTGTTTTCTAAAAATATCCCTAAACATTTTAAATGGCTCAATATTTCATAAGCATGCAAACAAGTTAAATAAATCATATAGGTGGTACTGATATGAGCAAATATTGATAAAACATTGAGGGAAATTGGCTTAGTTGATACATCTGTGTCTACTCTCAAATAAAGACACCAGGCTGAGCTGAGAGAAAGCCAGGTAATGGCCTCCAACCTACAACCTGAGAAGCACAGCTGGTCAGGTTCTAATTTCCTGAACTGGGCCAGGATCGGAGATGTAATCAGATCCAAGACTTATACCTTAGACCCAAACTCTCTGTTGAGGGTCAGTCTCTTCTAAAGAGCTCAGTTTGCTCTACTGTGAACTGGACCTTAGTGAAATTATTCACTAGCAACAGATGGAAAACACATGGGAAGAAAAAGAATAATAAAATTGGGTGTTGGGATGCTGATGGCCCTTTTACCCCATTACCTCATATATACTCTGTGTTCAGATTTTTACCAGTATTCTTCCACTTTTGTCATTGTCAATAATGTTACAACTGATTTGATTTATATTGTCATCAACATTGCTGCATACATATTGGTGAGACAAAGCAATAAAGGTAAAGAAAAATGTCTTGGTAGCAAAGTAATTCTCTGATAGATAGAGATGACTCTGTCGAATCAAGGAAAAATAATGAAGCCTTAAAAATGGCAGTTAGGAAATAAAGTTGCACCTGAAACTGGAGTAAAGAATAAAGGCGAACTTACCCATCTTCTGAAGGCTCTTCTGCCCTTAGACGATCAACCTCACTCTCATAGCGGATGGACAAAGAGAATGGGAAGGAGTCTGGAAGAAAAGTAGGTATCTGCCCTTTTGAAATTAATGCTTGAGTGAAAATGGTAAAGTATAAGTTGAGTTTAGTATTGTCTCCAGTGGTATCCCACAACTGTGTACAGTGATGGAACCACTGCTCAGTGTTCAAAATGACTCAACTTTCAGGATGAAAGTGAAAATGAGGATAATGCCAACACACTTTAAAGAAACATTGTTTAAACACTAGGTGTTAATATATTTTTAATGCTGTAAGAAAGATGTTCATAGGAAAAAAATAGTCTGACCATGCAAAATAAATAAAATACATCTGAAAATCACATAAACCCTTATAAAAGTAATCTTCAATAGAAAATAAGCTCCCTTAAACCTTGATTTAAGGCAGCAAAAATGCGGGAATCTTTCAAAAATATTGTCATTTTGCTTTTTCATTTCAACTAAATGATTAACTTGTACGTACTAATGAAAGAAATTTGAAAGAATTTCAAGGATGGGACTGTGATCATAGACTACAGAATTCAATTAGCAGAGTCTGGGACCTTTTGTTGTGTTGAAATAGTAGCTATCTGATGCTCTGTTTTCTTTATGGACACTATGGAAGAGCTGCTGAAAGCCTTTATTTTAAATTCATTTTGTTTTATATGTCTTTTTGTGTCACATTCTTTCATTATGCCTTTTCTCATTGATTCTGGGTGTGGTTGTATGACTTGAGCTAATAGGACAATATGAAGCTTTAGGTGAAGAGAATCTGCAAAAGAATTTCTGCATCTCCATTCCTTCTGTTGGTCTTCTGCAGCTTTCATGAGGGCAAGTGCAGTTTATCTTGGTGAAAGGATGTGACAGACAATTGGAGAAGATGTGAATCTGGCAGGTACCTAATATACACCGGGCAGCTCTGTCCTGCAGCTGACCATGGACATATGAGCAGGCTAAATAGATATCAAATAACCATAATCCAGATCAGGAGAGTTACCCAGCTGATCTGCAGACTATGGGTTGTTGCTTTAAGGCGCTATATTTTTGGTGTGTTATAAAGCATAAGTGCAGCAACAGGTAATATAAATGCCCATAGAGTTATATTGTTCGCAGTGATATATGACTTCATAAATTATAAAGTTTCTAAAGCAGTGAATACTTGCAATGCACAAGTATTTACAACATGTGATCTCCACCTTAAACATTCATTTATAAGGCCCAGTCCCCCAAATTCCCATTTCTATTAATATCATTATCAGTCTCTTAATCACCTAAGTTTGAAAAGGAGCTTTTCTTAAGAATTTCACAGCCAAGTCTTATTGACTCTCATTTCAGGGTCTGATTGTTGACTTCCTGGTCTTTCCAGATCCTAAATCTCTAATTTCTAGCCTTAGTAAATAACCTCCAAACTGTGATCAACTTTTGTTGCGTTGAAATCTATCCTACATTATAGAAGTTTTTTTTTTCTGAAATACAGAGTACTGTTATGGTAATTCTGTATGTAAAAATCAATGATAATTCTCTATTTTCTATAGAATAAAGACATATTTTGTATCAACTTGAATTTCTACAGTTCTCTTATTAAGGCCTCCACCAGAATCCAGGTTTATTAAGACCTATGGCAGAATCCAGGTTTGGGAAACAATCAAATAAAGCAAAATTTTCTAAGAGTCAATGATGGTTTAGTTTCATCTTCCTCTCTGGACTCCATATCTAGAATCTTTCACCAAGTCACCACCCAACCTGCCATATCTCCTCTGCCCGGTTTCATCAGCTTTCATTTCGGGCACAAGGACAGCGAGATGATCATGCTGATCATGATCTTCCTCTAAGCCCCATCTGATATATTTACAGAACTCCTTCAGTGCCATCATTTTGTACAAATGCAAAGGCCACTGTTCACATTCTATTCCCATAGAAGCAGCGTCTCCTGAAGTAGGTGAACCATATTGGTACTGAAATTCACATCTATAATAAAGAAAGTTGCTAATCATCTTAACAACTTTATGGACTGTTTCTCAGTTACACACTATGCCCTGTATTTGACTTCATCTTGATGGCATTCACTTCTACAAATATCCTTTTTGACAGTAATTTTCTTGGCATTTTCCTGGTTCCTGGTTCTGATTCTTTTAGGTCATTATTGTTTATTGATGTGTTTATCTAATGTTTGAATTCATTATTAAACACATATTTATTATACTGTATCTCCAAAGAATTAAAGCTGCAAAGGAAAATGACCTCTGAATATTTTGGTTTAATTCTATTCCCTTAATGCATTTATTACTTGAGCTATTATTTAAACAATGTGTTGTTACTTAACTAGATTCTTTCTAAAGGAATGTTCAATGTTCTTCAAGTAGTGGAATTTTATTTCTTTTACTACAACTTATTTGCTAAAATGAAAATATCCTTTGTTTTTAGGGCTAACCTGTTATGTACTCAAACTATATTCCCAAAGCATGCTATAAAAAGAATTTTTAAATATATGTATAACATTATTTATAGTTTCTACTTGGGAAATCTATTTTTAATTCATTTATCAAGTCAATATTTTTTGTACAGAAAAGAGAGAAATAAAGTTTGGTCAAAATAAGTTATATTTCCATATATTGTTAGATATGAAGAAATAGTGAGTTTTAAAAAGATGGAAGAAAGAAGAAAGAGGGAGAGAGAAAGGAAAGAAAATAGAAAGAAGTGAAGGAGCCAGGGAGGAAAACTTCAGGTTACATATATAAAGCTTAGGTCCATACATTTGTCTTTTACTAACCCTATGGAATCTCATCGAAATTCTCACACTCTGAGAATGAGCACTTTACAGTTGAAATAAATGTAACAGAAAGATTTGTTTTTCAAATTAAACTACATTTAATGGTTTGGAAAGACTGAGAAAGTAAATTTTCTTAAAAATGCAGTTGAATTAAATATGAGTGAACCAAAAGACACACACTTAAGAAAGTATGAAAATCTAGAAAAAGATAACAGGAAATATGTAATTGGCAAGATGGTGCAATAAAAAGCCTCAGGCTTTGTTCACCCATACAAACACTGATTAATCCCAATGTACTGTCCAAACAGTCCATATGAGAAGAACAGGAAGTAATTAGAAGTTGGTGGTATCACAGGTGAAAACAAAGCCAAAAAAATGTCTTCATGGAGATGAATGGGAAATGTCATTTCATGACATGCACCACAGGCCCTCCCCTAGCATGCAAGTCTGTGCATGACAGAGAGGTGAAACCCAGTGCACAGCTTTTTTCTTGGGACGAAAAGAAGAGATTGGAATGCATATACAATGTTCCAGATTTTGGATATGATCAGCAATTTTTGAGACAGTCAAACAATGAATATAACGGGATCAGATGAGTTTACAATATTCACCAGAGGATATTAGTCACCATTCAAAGTTCATTTGCACTTCTACAAATTGACAATCCACAATCTGAAAGAAAAACAAAGAAAATAGTCACTTAAAATAATATCAAAAAGAAAAAGGTACTTAGAAATGAATTTAACCAAGGAGGCCAAAGACTTGTACACTGAAACTATAAAACATTGTTGAAAGCAATGAGACACAAACAGAAATCGTCCCTGTTCATGGATGTGTGACTTGCTAATGTTAAAATGCCCCATTATCCAAAGGAATCTAGAGATTCAATGCAATCTCTTTCAAAATTCCAATACCATTGTTTTGTAGAAATAGAAAAAAATAGAACCCCTTTAAAATCTTTTGGAGTAAAAAGTGTTGGTGGCCTCTTACTTCATGATTTAGAAAAAAAAATACAAAGCTACAGTCATCAAAATAGTACAATACTGGGAAGAAAAGGGCAGGTAAATGATCTGATGGAATAGAATATAGAAACCAGAAACAAACCCTTAATGTAGGTTGAAATGATCTTTGAAAAATGTGCTAAGACTGAAATGGAGAAAGGATAGTCTTTTCAACAAGTAGTTTTAGATGTTTACATACAAAAGGAAAGTTGACTACCACATGCAAAAGAATGAAATAGGACCATTTACCTTACATCCTATACAAAAATTGTCACAAAATGAGTTAAAGACCTAAACGTAAGACCTAAAACCATAAAAATTGCTAGAAGAAAGCATAAGAGAAAGGTTCCTTCACCTTGGCCTTGGCAATAATTTTTTGGATGTAATATCAAAAGCACTGATAACAGAAGGAAAAATAGACAAATGAAACCGTCTAGCTCTGCAACACTTTGCAGCAAAGGAAAAAACTCAACAGGGCAAAAGGGCAATCTGTAAAATCAGAGAAAATAAATGCCAACTGCATATCTGATAAAAAAAAAGTTAGTTTCACAACTATGTAATAAAAAATTCCTGCACAAAATAATCCAATTAAAATGGACAAAGATCTTAGCAGACATTTCTTTAAAGAAGACATGGAAATAGTCAAAGAGAATATGAAGAGATATTCAACATCACAATCATTTGGGAAATGTAAATCAAAACCAGGACAAGAGATTACTTGTTAGCATGAACATTATAAAAACAAAACAAAACAAGAAAAAAAACCATAAGTGTTGGTGAAATTTGGAGAAGATAGATTTCTTGTGCACTGTTGATGGGAATGTAAATGGTGCTGCTGATGTGGCAAAGAGTATGAGGTTTACCCAAAATATTAACACAGAATTACCATATCACTAGCAATTCCACTTCTGGTATGTTTTCAAAGGAACTGAAAATGGAATTTGAAAGAACTAGTTGCATGTCTGTGTTGACTACAGCATTATTTACAATAACCAAGAGTTAGAAGGAACCCAAGTCCACCACAAATGAATAAAGCAAAAGTGGTTTATGAATGCAAAATCAAATATTTTTCTATCTTTTACAAGATGGGAATTTTATCATAATCTGTAAATGAACTTTCAGAACATTAAGTTAAGTGAAATAAGGCAGTGGCAAAAAAACCAATACTGCCTCATTTCACTTGTAAAAAGTCTCTAAAAGAGCCAAATTCTGAGGGGGGAAAAAACACAAATAAACTAGAATTATGGTTGTAGGAGGCTAGGGGAAGGTGGAGCTAATGAGCTGTGGTTGAATGGACATAGAGTTCCAGGTTTGTAAGTTCCAGAAGTCTGTTGTGCATTGTGTATGTATTATTAACATTATACATTTATTTTTTCATTTATTTAATTTTTTATTAATATTATATGTATAAAATGTCTAAGATGGTAATTTTCATGTTGAGTGTTTTAAGCACAATTTTTGAAAACTAGAAAAAGCATTTCACTCATTTATTTCCTAGTTTAGCATTTTTTTCTACAATTATAAACATTGAAACTAAGAATTATGGAAAAGGGTAGGGATGTAGTTTCTTACAAAAAATGCCGTGCAGAATTTTGAAAACATTTTCTTAATGTCCATTTGCCAGTCATCAAAAAAGAGTAGATAGTTTAAATTGATAAAAGAGTTGGAGGATATACAAATTCAACGGGCATAAACAGGTTTCTGAACAAACACAACTGAATTAGTAAACAAACAATTCAAGTAGGAATTGCAAAAGAGAAAATCATATAAAAATAAAGAGAGAGAAAAAGAAGAGTGATCTCCAAAGATGAATGGGAAAAGCCAACAGTAGGTACTTTAAGTTAAAATAAGTGTTGTAAGGAATATATCCAGATTTCCCCATATTATACAATCAGGTACCCTCTGGACCACAGGATGTGGCTTCGATTGCTATGATCTCAACTGATATTTCTGCTAACAGAAAGGTCTGAAAATTTTTCCTTCTTGGGACTATCACACTTTTTAAATATCGCCCTTCCATGTTTCAATTGCAGTGCTACTTTTTAACACAAAACATAAAATCATAGAATTTCTGAGAAACTACAAAATTTTCCTCAGTTATCTCCATATCCATCTTCCAAGAATATAAAGTATTCTCCTGCTAGGACAAGTGTAAATGTCCCATTTACCACCCATCTCTTTAATGGTAGCTTCTCTACTTAGCTGGGGCTCCTTTCCCACCTCAGGAAGCATTGAGAGTGGACTTCTCAGACCGAGTACCATCCAGAACCCAAAATTTGTCATGCATCAAATGCATTGTTAAGTCAGAGTTGCCCTCTGTCTCCTTTATTGACTCTTGCTAATGTGTCTCCATGAACTAGAGTTTGAAGAGTTAAAAACCATATCTCCTACCTTCCTGGATACAAATTAGGTCCAACAAATGAAAAGGAACTTTTTAAAACTTTGAAGCATCTTCTCAGGTAGAGGACAAATCTTAATGCTTTTGGCTTTTTCTACCAAAGCAAAGTTATAGAAAATGAGGGCCGAGCTGGTTGGTTGTCCTGTTGTTGTCCTGAAGCTCTCCATTTTCAGCTTCTGTGGTATCCAGACATGGGTACAAGGAGTTGGTAGCTTCTAGATTCCTGGATCGTAGCTTTTACTGGGTACAATTGACCACCATATTTTCAATGGTAGCTTCCAAAGCTGCCACCTCCTAACTCCTGCAGAGTTTTGTAGCTTCCCTGGAGTAACATGTTTTGTGGAGTGCTTCGAATCATTCCTGTAGTCCCTGCTGAGAGGGCTTATTCCTGCAGCCCTTTCAACAATCTTAAAAGCAACTAATTCTCTTCTTAAATCTCTCCAAGTCTGCACGAAAATTTCATCCATATATGCTCTTTCTAGGTCTTAATAGATCCTATCATTTGACAGTTTGAATAGTGCAAATTGCCAAGTCATATGTACATAAACCTTTGTGTAGATAACAGACTGCACCCATAGTCAATTGTACACAATGAAGAAAATTGTCTTTCCTGTGCTGACATAATTTATCGTTCTTGCCAAAACTAAACCCAAATTATATTTACCTCTATTACCCTTAAAATTATGTAACCAACAACAGTTGCCACCAAAGAGTTGTAGAAATAATTCCAAAATATCATTCTAAAGGCACATTAAAATTATACCAGAGGCAAGTTTCAAACTTTAGCACCGTCACCCCACTTTACAGAGTCTCAAAACTGCCTAACACAGGACTCCGGGAATTTTTGCAGTAGACATAAGCCATTGCTGACATCCAACAATTTTTCAAAACTACTTGAGAATGAAGTATGGAGGACAAAACATTAACATTTTATTTAGTGACAGTTTTCTTATATTGAGAAATTTTGACTTCAGATGTTATCCTTATTTTAGATGGCAAAATTAGAATTGGAGAATCCTGTACTCATATTTTAAATGATTTGGAGAAAACGCTGTCAATGACATGAGGAAAATAAGAGAACTCATTACAAATTGTTTCAAATTTTAATCCAAGAGATAAATTACACTACAGCATTGATTTAGCAGTTCCTTTTTGTAGCAAAGAGTTCATAAAGAAATGTTCAATTTATTTCTTCAAAGAAAAATGACAACATAAGAAATCATTTGGGTATAAGAATCTTTCATTTTGATTGTGATGTTTCTTAACTTTAAAGTTTTAAAGTCACCAACTAGTGTACTATTATATCTAACCATCCATTCTTGCCATCCATTTTCTTTCAATTGCCTTGATCAATATAGGGAAAAAAATGCTACAAATAAGTCAGTTGAGATTCATTAGTGTGTGACTTTCAGGAAAACCATTCAAGTATAATTCTTGTTTATTTTGGAACTTTTTTTTTGAAAGAAAAGAATGAAAAAAGAGCAATTTTTAAAGTTCACAATGAATTTCATGGGTGAACAATAGATACACCTGCCCAGCTCACAAATGCTCTGGGATCTGTGAGCCATGAACTATCTTCCCATATATTTTTTTTTTAGTTGGAGGAAGCAAATATGAAGCCCCCAACATGAGATGTGATCTGTGATTTTCATCCGTAATGTACTTAAAATAACAAATTTCCAGAGGATAAGATAAATGACAGTGACAAGTGTGTCTCGAGTCTTACCCAGGCTTGTATTCAAGAATTACCTTATAATAGTCCAGGGAGCTCAGATGTAGGACTTAACCCTTCCACCCCTCAGTTTTTCATGTGTATAATGGGACTAAATTGTGTGCCTACCATGTAGAATAGTTGCGAGAACTAAATGAGATAAGCGAGTGTGTAGCGTAGTGACTTGGCAGAGAGGTAAATTTGTCAGTTGTTGTTAATGTCATGTTACTGAACCGGAAATGAGAGGGACACATTTGTAAACCAGCATGTGGCTGGATGGCAAAGTAATCACTGGGAAGGGACCTGGCTCAAGCTTCCTGGGTTCAACACTAGCTTCCTCTATGCAGTCCCAGCTGTGTCTGATTCTAGTCAACTCCAGCTAACTCTAACTTAGAAAATCTTGGCAAACTCTTCAACCCTTTGTGACTTATTTGTCTAATGATTACGTGAAGGTGATGATAGGATTTCCCCGGAAGTCCTGTTGAGGACTACATTCACAGGTATGTTGAAAGCCCTTCAACAAGAGTGGCTGCACTCAGGAGTCTTACTGTCCTGTGGATGCCTGAACGTCACTATGGTGCAGTATCTGATAACATCCTTAGGATAAAACCCTGTGCTGTCTTTCCATACTCATTATGGTCCTTAGAAATCTTCCTGGAAAGTACACTGTTTAGAAAATTATCTTCTGGCAAGAAATCTGGAAACTTTTGAATTCAGAACTGTATTAATCAGAAGCAACAAGTGTCTCCACATCCACCAAGGCAGTCCTGTTCTCTGATCTCACATTTCCTGCTTCCTTCTGAGATGCCATACGTGCTCAAGAGCCTTTGCTTAGTCATGGACACCAGCTCCTTTTATTTGCTCTCCTGAACACTCCACAAGATTAAAATATCAGCCCAATACTCCCTAAAACCTGCAAAGTGAGGGTTACTTCCAACCACAGCGTCTGGATGAATTCCAGCAACTCAGTACCACCACAAAGCACATGCATGCTGATGATCTAAAACACCAAGGAAGTGTATAGTATTTGTTTTGACAAGTTTGGCCCCACAGTGTTTGAGAATATGCTACTCTTGCTGTCTCAACTCTGGAGATTGGAACTATCATTAACATAATAGTAGAAATTATCTCCCCTTGCAAAGAGCTTTGGTGTCTTTTCATTGCCTACAGAGAAAAATCTGTCTTAATCTAGCATGTAAAGATCCCTCCCTATCCACACATGCTAATTTGCCCTTTTCTCCCAACATTTGCTACAGTGTGTTTATAAACATTTCCTGATGGTGGGTCCATGAAAAACTAAAAATTTTGAGGTCATTGGGCTGGAGCGGTGGCTCAGCGGTTTCGGCACTTGCCTGGCAAGCACGAGGACCCGGGTTCAAACCCCAGCACCAGGTACACAACTAAGTGTTGGAGCAACGAAGGCCATGTGAAAAACTAAATAGAAGTTATTTCTCTCTTTCTCTGTCTCTCTCACTGTCCCTCTCTCTTTAAAAAAATTTTTTTGAGGTCATGAGTTTGGGAAATACTATGTTTCTCTAGGTTATTCATTTTGCCTTTTGTATTTTAAAGGCTCTAAGAAGTCCTTTATTAAGGAAACTTGCCTGATCTTCTTTAAAGCAAACATAGAACAACACTGTCCTAAAGGGAAATGCATTCAGTGAGACTAATTTATTTTCTATCATTCCAAGTTTCTATGAGTATCCTCCAGTTTCTATGAGTATGTATGCAAATTTTCTCAAGATGACACATTCCTGTCCCCTCACCCCCCAGAATACTTTTTTCTCCCACATCTTGACACAATCAGACTGTGACACTCCACTTCTTCACTGTGCCTTCCTTGCCATGTCTAGCAGACACAGCTTTCTTCTTGATCAAGATGATTTCAACACTTACTAATCCATATCATATATCACCTGCCATTTATTCCAGGTGGAACATTGTTATCATTTCTTACAAATGCAAATTGAGAGTCTAAGCATTTTGAAATCCACAACCACTATTTAGTTAAAAATGAAACAAAACCAAAAAAAAAAAAAAACAGTAAGAACTTTATAGTCAGGCAGATGGTTGAGGTCTCCTAATAATCCCAGCTTCATCCTTGGTAGTGGCTTCCCCACTCTGGGCTTCTCAGTCATCATCCAAACATTCCACATGGACCCAACGGCCATATAAACTTAGGTTCTTCATGTGCAGAATCTAGCATACAGAGGACACTTAATAAACATCACTAACACTGGTACAGTGTCGCTGTATGATGCCTAGCCTTTTACAGTTACTCAACAATTTTAGTCATTGGTTTAATTAATATGATGAAACTGTTTACTCTCTAAAAAGTTCTGGAGCTTCTGTTATCCCATCTGTAATGTGGCAGGCACAAGGCATAGGCAACAGAGTGGAGATGAGAACATGAAACGCAGGTTGCAGGAAGGAGAGGGGGCCGGGGCTCTGGGACAGAGCTGTGGGCAGAGAGGGCAGAGAGGACACAGGCCGGCCGGCATAGTTTCCCGGGATAGCGCAGCCTCATCACAAGGTACTCAACTTTGTCTACCCAAGTGCCATGGAAATGGCACACAGACTCCCTCTCATCACGTACGGTCCTCTTTTTGATCTAACATGCTAGAGAATATGCTGATTTGCTATTATACCAGTCAGGCAAAATAGGATGATGATCAATTCTAAAAGGAATAGCATGTCTTGCAATTTTAAGAGTTCAAATACTTCCTTTTTTTTCTGCCACTGCAGAATCTCTGGGAAAACAGAGTGGCCCTCATTAATGCCATGTGTACAGACTCCTCATTGTTTTTACTCATGCTATTTCTTTGCTCTTGGATATACAAGCAATAAATTTCCAGGGAAATGAAACTCACTTATCAGATTTCCCAGCATAAAGTTTCATATTAGGAAAGAAAAAAATCAGTCTAACTGGACTCAATATAGCTGTAAACCAATATATTCAAGCCATATCAGAGATTAAGCCTTTATCACTATGTTTATAACCTTCCCATTTTTGTCTGGAAGGAATAACAATTTTCCTAGCTATTATTTAAAGATGCAAAAATATTCCTTAAATAATAAATTAATTCAGACAACATGTGAAAGACCAAATATTGTTCTCTATGAAAGAAAACCATGAATCAAATAAGCACATCTTCCCTTTACAATATGTGAAATTTCAAATTCCAATAATATTTTTTATTGTCTGAGGGCTCTAAAACACCTTCAGTTCTCAAAGACACTGGAAACAGTTTTTATGAGGCAATGTTTCTCATTGAGCAAAAACATTCTTTCTATAAAGTGTTAGTTTTTTTATTTAAGATCAAGTTCCAGAGAGTACAATTTAACACTACTTCAATTTATTATCCATTACTTCCACTTTTTCAAGAAACTACACACAGTTTCACATTATTTTTAAAAATGCAAATAGAGAAATTATTAAAAGAAGCAGCAATAACCACAAATGAATTGATATTTAACATTGCCCTACTAGTTTGAAGAATGAGGAATGACCGTAATTATCAGTATCTCCATTTTATGTGGGGAATTTTATAAACATGCACGTACAAGCACAAATGTGCACAATAAAAGTATGTGCAAGCTATTGTACGCACTATGTATGGTTAAAATTCTAATTAAAGCAGTTAGCTATGACTCTCATTTAGCAGCACGTAAAATGAGTAATTATGCTTGTTGAAAGAAGCTAGAAAACATAGCGTTAGCAATTGTGAAAGAGCATCCCATGGACCCACAGCCTTTAAACTAAGGGAAAGTTGGCAATGGAGGAAAATCAGAGCAAAAACTGATGTGACTCCTCACTAGCGCTCACTACCCAGGTGCACTGAAATGTTCTGTTTACAAGCGATGGCTCTAATTTTTACTGCAAAAGGTCCTACGTGCTTCCTGTGAAATGCACATGCCTGCAGGTTTATTTTAACTAAAATTTTAAAAGATGCAATATGTAATAGCCACTGCATATGATGAATGTCTTCAATACAGAACATCTGTATAATGTCTAATCTAAATATTTAGACCAACAATTTCAATTTAAAACTCCTATTAAAGGAGACCTTTGTTTAAAAAAACACTCAAGAACCTAATTGTACACATGCAACCACACACGTGTGCACACACACACACACACAGATACTGGTTACTGAAATGGATGCACTCATATCTCAGAAGAATGTCTTACAAAATTAAAGGAATTTGTAAAGTGGGGCGGAAAGGAAAACAGAAAATAAAAAGTAAAAATAAAACCCTAAACTCTTGTTGTGGTATATGGAAAACCAGGGGAAAGAACAGAGATTCTGAGGCCTTGGGCACTTTGCAGCTCACCTTCGTTGAATGATTTTCTTCAAGAAATTTTCTCAGTTACGTTTTCTAAGACAAATTTATTTTTTGTTTATTTTTTTTCCTTTGTTTTTACCATTCCAGCTTGTCAGGCAAGACTTAAACAGTTCATTAATTTATCATCTTATTCAAATGTAAATAACATTTTACCATATCATAGTTGTTCCTTATCCAATAAGTGCTTTTTAGATTTTCTTTTTTCCTTCTTTAAATACAGTCAGTCTAACTCTCAGAATTTGTTCACATCTCCAAATTAACCTCAGAAGTGCTTGCAAAATCACGTTTTGATTACGAACCTTTCCGACCTCCGCCACTAGGAGGCACTGCAGCCTGCTTTATGATGGGGCTGAGATCTGGCGAAGAGAATATTCCACACAAGTGTGGCTCCGGTGTCATTCCCTATTTAATGGCTGTCAGTGAGGGGGAAAGACAACGTGGCGGGTAATTAAAACCAAATTGCAGGCAGGAGATGACTGCACAAGAATGATATTGTCATTAATACTGATTTAACATGCACCTGGGTAAGGTGAGGGAGAGTGGCAGGGGAATTCACACTGAAGCCAGGGTTGCCTGATTTAAAGATGTAGTGTTTCCAGCTGAAGCATGTTTAAAAACTGAATAAAACCATCATATTATGACAGCAGAAATAAAACAGAAACAAATGTTCTACATATGTCTGAAAAAAAAAATCTTCCATTTCTTCCAGCTCCATGGACTGAGCATGCTTCTCATCCTCTCAAGTTCAAAAGCATTTTTGCAGAAGACATTTTCCCTGTTCTTGGCTTCTCCTGTGTAGATTTGTGTAGTTTTCTGTTTTCACAAGACTGTGGAGATGGAACATTTGATTGAAGCAAACACCACTGATTTACAAAATGGTGTAACATGAGGAAAATATTTCAATCCTCCAAACGGTTTAGGGGAGAGACATCCTGTGGGATTCAAGGATTTTGCATTTATGATGAACACCTTACCAGAGCCATGATATTTGGACCTGTAATCTTGAAAATTCAATCAATATACTCATAAGCATGAAGCAGTTGACTTTCCAAGGTGAACCCCTAAATAAGCATATCTCTTCTTAAAATTATGAAGTCTTTTTATATTTAATGATAAATGGCAAATCTCAGAAAACAGCTACTAATCAGAGTTCCAATTAAGTAGTCTATTTTATTGAAGATGCATGAAACAATCTAATGCATATTTCAATAGTCTCTAAATATTTCCATGGTATGGCTAAGGTTAAAATTCCTCAGAAGAAAGTATGGTGATTTAGATCATGTACAAATTAAAAGCAATCTCTTCTTTAAAGGTTTATGGGACATTTCAGGAAGAAAGTATAGGGAAGTTAAATGTGTTTATGGAGGGGGATAAATGGTTATAGTTTAGCTTATGCCTGAAAATCCTGTGCTGATTGATAAATCTCCTGGTTTCACCTTAAATGAAATGTGTGCAGTATAGAAATAGCTATCCCTCTGACCAGCACCAAAAGAGATGAATCATTAGGGATGTCATGAAGATTTATAATCACTCCATAAAGAAAGTAAATTCAAAGAGCATTCCTTGGGCAATAAAGAACATATCATAGAGAAAGAACTCACTAAACAAGGTCAGATAGGAAAAAAAGTGATCAAATTCCATGGTTGCTGGATCTGGACAATGAGAGCTGTTTTAATATCCAAATCATGAATTATAGAACAATGATCGGATACTTTGATTTTTCTTCATAATCCTTTGTTTTAATGGATTTCATTTTTGCAGACCTTTTACTATATGTTTATTAGTTGGTTGTTTTCATTCTTTCACTTTAAGGGGCGTTAACTAGATTCCAGAGACAATAGACACACAAATAATTCAAGTGATCTTAATAATATTGAAAAACAGGAGTAAAAGTTGAAACTTTTGTCTTTATAATGCACATAAATATATATAGTATGTATATACAATGCACATATTATGTCATAGCATTGGAACTACTACTGATCTCTGAAATTTTAGAGAATAAATTGGAAGATGAAACAGAAAATAACTTTTTTTCCTCTTGATCCTTTATAAAATATCAGACGAATTTTTCTCCAAGGAAATTTTCAGAAACTGGGACACTTAACTGTATGACCAAAACTACCCAGTTTGGGCCAACTACTTTTTTTTTTTTTTGAGAGGGAGAGAAAGAAAGAGAAAGCCAATTTTATTTATCTTTTCATCTGAGCTTTGTTTCTCTGACATTTAGTTGTGTACTGGTGCTGGGGTTTGAACCCCATTCCTTGCCCATGCCAGGCAAGTGCTCTAACTGCTGAGTCACTGCTCCAGTCCCCCAAATGCTCTTTTGATACCCAAATTTCCAGCAGGAGAAATTTTCCTCTAGATGTGACACAGAATTCTGTATTCAAATTCTGTTCTCACATTTGAACTGCAGACACCAGTGGAGCTTATATCCACACCAGTATGTGAATTATCTGGGATCAATGTCTTTTATGAGAAGAGAGATAAAGAACCCCCATGACCTCAAAGGAGAAATAACTGGATACGAAGAGTGTCCTCAGATTTCAGGCTGTTTGAAAGCAGAATAGCATCTGAAAGCTCAGTTGTTAAGGAAACTTGCTGACATGAGTGAAAAGAACAATTATTAGAAGGAGGTAGATGCTTGTTTATAATGAATATTGACTTAGGGATGGCTACACGTGGCAGGTCCTCTGTCCTGAGCTGGTGTGCATCAGGGTGCATGTGCATGGACCATGCACAGTAACTAAAAGATCAAGCCTCAAGCTCTCGTTCTGATTTTCACCCCATTTACTGTTGGATGCGACCTGGCATTCACCATCTCTTGAACTACTCTCCCAGGTTGCCGGTGTAACAAACATAATTTTTCAGCAAGATGGCTGCTGCCAGAAGCAGGCTCAGAAATGTCCATTTTAATTAGACATTTTACTTTCAATTACATTTCACAGTTTGCACATGGTGACACACGCTTTCATCACATGGACTCTCGGATTGCTATATTAGAACTGTTTTCCTAGGCAGGGAAATTTGTGTTGGGGGGAAATGACTCATGAATGGAGAACTCAATTTTTCCTTTGATTGATCTATGGAAGTTATTTTCAAAAAGAGCATGGTAGCAGTCTGGTTAAACTTCTGGCCAGATTTAGGGATGTTCAGCTGCAGGAAGGCCCCAGGTGATAAAAGGGAAAACTCATGATGACATAGCAAATAGATTGTTGCTGTTGTTGTTATATATGTCTTCAAATGCCATGAGAGAAATATTACCATGCAATTTTACTAGTGTTTCCATGCTAAGATGTAAATGTATGTATGTCTCTGTAATTTTTCACAAAAAGCTTCCACAAAACATAGAATGTTCCTCTAAAAGCAAATCAGATTGTCTTGATTCCTGTCCTCCAGAGGTTTATAACACAAGGAATAGGCTCATAGAGATGCATTTTGTTTCAAACTGATACATAAACACAATTCAAGAACCATTTTAGATACTTTCAGATTAGGAAAATATCTTTACTGCAACAAGATAGGAAACTCATTCATGTCCCTCTCTGGAGCACACTACTTGAATAATTGATCATTCCAAGAAGGCAGGAAAGAAGTTTTTGTCAGCGTGCAAGTTGCCTGTTTCATTTTCACAGATGGAGTTGGGGAATAGGGAAGGTCTGGCATCGCCCTCTTAAACCCACATCTGCCAGGGGGTTCTTGCAGAGGAAACCACTGATGGGAGGCATTTCATACCCTTTAATGTGAAATGCCTTCAGCAATCATACCCCAACTCAGATTTGTGGCTAGAAATCAATCAAGAGCTGAAATTTCCCTGGACCAATGTTCTTTCAGCAAATTCCCCTACAAACAGCCTCTGTGGCCATTGTTTGGTTTAAGTCAGTCCAGAAGGGAACTATTTAAAGGTAGAGAGAGATTTAATCTGGTTCTTTCAGTTTCACTTTTTCACACAAATTCTTCTTTTCTTAAATTATAATTCTTGTGTGACTATTAAATGTGGTTACTATTCTTCTTGCCTCCTCCTTCCTTCCTGCATTCTTTTTATTCTTCAAAAGAAAATAAACTCATAAAATGTATTTGGATATTACTTAGTTATTTGCTTATTACTACTTATGCCCATTTTAGGAGAATCACCTCTAAAAGAACCAAGGATCCATATCTGTGTGATCTGTGTCATGGAAGGATACTTAACGCCTGCGTTCAAGTCCTAAAGGAGCACATTCAGGACATATCTTTACAGAATTTAGAGTTCACATTTCCAAAGTTAGAGAAGCATGCAAAAAATGTACCAAGGTAACTGAAAGTCTTAGGCACCAAGACTCAAAATGATCCCTCTGCATGGAACACAGCTCTTCAAAGTGTACATTCATAATGTGAATTTTTAAATAATTGCTTTCATGAGGGAAAACTCCTAAGAGCTTAACAGATAGGAAGTTGCTGTTTCTCAGATGAAGAAATGACAGTACTTAGGGGAAGTCTGACATTTGAATTGCCTACATGGAAATGAGGTTTTACCTGACGTGCTGAGTTCATGAATCTTTAGCTGCCTATAGCTGCGCAGGTGGAAGGTGAAGCCAAGCAAAGCATCCCATTTCCAAAAATGAAGTGTGCTCCAGCACTAAACCCTGGGAAGACAGAGCTTTAAAAGAATCAGGAGGGCAAGAGGAGTCCATAGAAAGACTGTGGGCAGGGGCTGGAGCAGTGGCGCGGTGATTATGGTGCTTACCTGGCATGCGCAAGTACACAGGTTCAAACCCCAGCACCACGTACACAACCATGTGTTGGAGCAACAAAAGCCATGTGAAAAACTCAATAAAAATTGACTCTCTCTCTCTCTCTCTCACTGTCCTTCTCTCTTAAAAAAATATAATAAAGTTTAAAAAAAAGTTGATTCTCTCTTTCTCTCTCTCTCACTCCCTCTCTCTCTCTCTCTCTTACTGTCCTTCTTTCTTAAGAAAGAAAAAAAGACAGTGGGCCACCCACAGCAAGAGGGCAAGCTGACCTTAGGTTGTAACACATATTCAGAAAACAGTCCCACAAGGAACCTGTCAAAAACATGCGATTATACCCTTTGGAGCATTTGTGCGCAGATAACAAATACGCATGTACAATGTACACGTGCCACACATGTGCAGCTGTTGTCTAGAGAATGGGAAAAAGTCTTTGGAAATGATTATTCAATTTGAAATTAACCTGTCAATCGAAACTAGAAATCATGTCCATCTTCTAGTAAGCAGCTTTTCACCTTATAATAAGTATTATTAATATTTTATTATTGTTATTTTCCCATCCTAAGGGTGAAATGATGGGTCTCGGCAACATTTAGCCAGCTAGAATCTGAGCTCTTTTTTCTTCATTTACCCACAATGACTCTGAGCAGGTAATTTGCTTCTTCAGGATTTATTTTCCTCTTTGGCAACATTCTGACAATAATAATAACTGGCTAATCTTGGCATACACGAATTTAAGAAGTGAATGCATATAAGTTATTGAGCGTAGGACACATAAAATAGCTAACATTGAATAAAAGTTAGCTAATTATTAATACAATGCATAAATAAATCCAGAATTTCAACTGATAACAATATGCAAATATGTCACTTATTTATGGGATTATTATTAATAAGCCATTCTCAAGTGGCGACTATTGAGCTTGACACCTAGAAAATTCTTGACAAATAATTTGGAGTTGGATAAACATTTTTTTTGATCCTGTTTTAAAATGCTAGTCATACTATCTGGGCTAAGGCTTAAAATCAATGCACATTCATCAGAGAAAGCTATGCTTGCCTTCTCATCTCTTTGTATCTATTTTATATTATTGTAGAATATATTTCTCCTAAATGATTTCCATTGTGTTGCTATTATGATTAATACTGCTACTATTGTTGCATGCATGCTGTTGAAATAGTTTTGCTTTCTCTTGGGCAGATATTTTTGAATTGTATTTCTGGGTTAGTTTATATTTCACATTTTTGTGAAAGTGTCAAACAGTTTCAAACAGTTTTCAAAACTGGTGGTGCCATGGGAAATCTAGGAGGATTCAAGTTTTTGTACATTTTCACCAACACATGTTATTGTAGGACATTTTGATTATAATTATCCTACTGGTATGTTGTGGCACATTTCATGGCTTATATCTATACCTCCCTAGTGACTCATGATGCTGAGCACATTTTCATGGGTTTCTTAGACCTTTGGCAAAGTTGTTATCATTTTTAATTACATTTTATCTTGTTAGAATTGAGTTGTAAGAGATCTTTATATATTTTACTTCCAAGTGGTTTTTCTTCCTCTTTTTTTTTTAAAGAGAGGACAGTGAGAGAAAGGGAGAGAGACAGAAAGAATCAATTTTTATTGAGTTTTTCACATGGTTCTCATTGCTCTGACACTTAGTTGTGTATGTGGGTGCTGGGGTTTGAACCTGTGTACTAGTGCATGCTGGGTAAGCAACTTAACGGCCGAGACACTGCTCCAGCCCCTCCCCGGCTCCAGCCCCTCCCTGGCTCCAGCCCTTCTTAGTGATTTTTTATCAGATATAATTAGAAGATACTCATTGCCAGGCGATGATTTCTATTATCCATTCTATTTATTATATTTTTTGAAATAGAACTTTTGAATTTTGGTACATTTTATCAAATTAATCTATGTATCAAGATGTTGGTGTCGTGTCTAAGACACCTTTGTGAACTTTATAGAAAAGTACTTTCTAGATCATTTATTGCTAGCCATGATGCTTAAACCTAAGACACATTTTGAGTTGATTTCCATGTCCATTGGAGGTAAACATGAGATTTTTGTGCAGTATCTACTTATCTTAGCACCACCTGTTGAAAACATTATCCTTTCCTGTTTGAAATACCTTGGCTTTTTTGTTGAAAAGAAAAAGCCAACTGAACATGATATAGTTTTATTTATGGTATTTCACATCTGTCTTATTAATCTAAATGCATATGCTTGTATAACCACAGCCTTTTCTGGATTAATCTGGATTTGTAGTATCTTTTCATAAGGTATTTTGGTAGGCAAAATCCCTAAATGGTCCCTCAGATTTCTTATCCTCATCCTTGGAACTGTGAATATGTTGAGATAGCATGGCTGGATGATGGTATATTACTTGGCAACAGGGACTTCGCATGTGTAATTAAGGTTACTAATTCATTGACTTAATCATAAAAGCACTTTACAAAATTCAACCCACATTTGTGATTAAATCATTTGACAAATTGAGAATAGAAAAGAACATCTCAATTTATAAAACTGTCTATTTAAAAAAATTAAGCTTAATGTTTAAAGGCTGAACTCGTTCCCCTTGAAATTTGAAATACGGCAAGGAATCCCACTTCTTCTCTGTGGATATGTACAACTTCAGTGTTGGCCAAGATTCTGGGCATGGCTTAAGTCCTCTCTCATCTTAATGGCATATGCAGGTAATGTCGGTCAGGGATTTCCCAAAACAACTACAACCACAACCCTGAACTGTTAGAACCGTTGACCCCTGACCCCTGCTCACTTACCACTGAGAATGCTTGTGCCACTGACAGTTGTGCTGAGCGTGTGCTTCAGCAACTGTTTAAAACGGACTAAGCCCATTTTAACTATGGCATGCTCCACTTCACTCTGGCAGTTACTTCCACACCCAATGAAGTGAATGCACATTGCTCCAGCTGAGAAACTCAGAGATTCAAACTTTTACATGAAGCTCAACCATTTATAAAGTATACATGCTTCTCAGATTATTGAATGGCATTATTGATTTTCATGGTGCTGAAATGTTTATTTTATCAACTTTCTCTAACATCGTATTTGATTTTGGAAGAAGTTTGGATGACTTCATATTTATGGGTAGCCAACAGCCTATCCAACAAAATAGATTTTAGAGTAGCTGTTATAACTACATTTAGTGGGGTCAAGAAAAATACACATAATACAATTTTAAATATAAAATCTCTGGAAAGAACTATTAAACAGGGGAAGAAAACTAAATGAAATCTATGGATCTAACAGTATACTTAACTGCGGCAAACATATACCAGAAGTGCTTAATAACTGAATAGAAATGAATTTAAAAGGTCAGTGAATTTTTAAAATAAATGAATAGAAACAAATACATCTTAAAATCACAGACATTTTCTCAGAGAAATCACTAAAAAAAAGAGAAAGATTTGTAGATAATAAGCCAATAGAAAAATATGAACTGGAATAATGCAAAATACTCAAATAATCCAAAGAAAGGAAGGGGAAGAGGTAAAAAAAAAGCAGCAAAGAATAAATGGCATAAATAAATAACAAGATTATGGGATTAACCCACATAAATTAAAAATTACATTAAATGTAAATTGTCTAAATATTCCAATTTAACTACAGAGAATATCAGACCATATAGCAATAAATCTAATCTCCCTGCCATCATTTAAAAATACAAGTTAAATAAAAAATAAACATAATTTACAAGTAAAAATATGGAATAACTTATAAACACATCATAAAATTGAGAAAATAGAAATCACATAAGAAAAGATGAAGCACTTAAAACTGTAAGCTTCACCAATGATACTCTATGCCCAAATAAGAAAGACCAAGTGTGGAACACACTGCTTGCTCATTCCATAGCCATCTCTAAAATATGCAGTCATGGTCTTGGCAGGAACAGGGGAAATCAGTGCACTGAACATTGCAAGAATGCTCTGAGATTGTTGCAAGCCTGTTTTTTTCAGTACCTTAACAACAATTCTACTAATTTTCTCTTAGGTATTTATTTGAAGAATAATATGCAGGGCTTTCATTGAAGGCCGTATTTGGGGATTGAAGATTTAGGGGAATTATTTTTTCTTTTCCTCAAGTTGCAGGAAATAATTCACCAGTTATTATTCTATCTGAAATGTGTTGGAAATAACTTTTGGCATATCTAAATGGATTGATGAATAAAGTTGAATGCAGAACATACTTTGCTTAGTGAAGAATAAACCCAGCCTCCTGACAGAGAACAAGAAGTCAATGTTGTTCACGCCTGAGTAGTGTTTGAAGAAGGGCCATCATGAGTTTTTTCGATAACTGGAGTGTGACTTTTTTCTGCCACGTCTATCATTCTTTAAACATGTTGTCAGGGAATAAAACGCAAACCAATAACATCATGAAGAAACTGACATGGCTGAAGACATAGACAGTGGAAAATTACCTAAGAATTTTAGGTACCCCTCAGTAAAGTGAAACAAAAGCTAAATAATAATAATAGTAATATTAAATATAAAATAGCATAATGAACAAAAGTTAGTTCAGATTCCCTCTTTCCACCTAAAAGAGGTCTAAGTGACATATCATGATCCCTTAAAATGCATTGAAAGACAATGACACTTAAAAAGGAAAAACTATATTCATATGCTAAAAAAATGACCTCTGATTTATAGATATACTAAAAATGCATATTAGGTTGGACTCAAACATTTTTGCAGTGTTGAATGATGAAATATACTAGAAATAAGCCTGTACATTTATGTGGAGGAAACGTTTTAATATGGTATATATGTAGTTTTTTTAAGAGTGAGAGAGAGAGATAGAGAAAGAGAGATTAAATTTTATTTAGTTTTTCATGTGACTTTGCCATGTATGTGGTGCTGGGGTTTGAACCTGTAACCTCATGCATGCCAGGCAAGTGCCAGAACCACTGAGCCATCGCTCCAGATCAATATGGTATATTTCTATGTAGTTAATTTTCTATTGTGATTTTCAATTATGTAAGAGGTGGAAAAATATACAATCCAGACATTCTTTGAAATAATATATGAAAAAACATTCCAGTAAATCAAGAGATAAAAATTATAATTTTAATTTATCATTCATAATGAAACAGGACTAAATTCATATGAATATAATTAATTATTAATAGTAATGTTAAACTTGATTATAGGATTGAAATTTAACATCAACAGTTATATTGTTAAAAAATTTGTGAAGCATAAAATAATTTAGAAACAAAAAATGGAACTAAAGGCAGATTTTAAAGAAAAAAATTAAAGAACAGAATCTTAATGGGAAAAATAACATCTTACTTTCTTCAGAAGAACATGATTTTAACTTTTATATTAGTATAAATATAAATTAAAGAATGTTTTTATAAACCTTGAGAATGATCAGGCAAATTTAGAATAAGATAGCAATTTGAAAATATTGGAGTGGAAGAGAGAGAGGGTGGACATCAAAGAATCCAATAAAATTGTCTAAACAAAATGAATTAAAAAAATAAACTTTGCCCACCAAAAGAATAAAAAGCCAGTACTTGTTTGAAAAAGTTGAATTTAACACAATACTACATGAGAGAAAATAAAATATTAGTGTTACAAAAAAGTTACGATTAATCTTTTAAAATCGAACAAAAAGGAAGTCATAAATATAGTTCTCATGGAACACGCACCGAAGAGAACCTAAAAAGTAAGTCAAAAGAGCCAAGGTTTTATAAGAAAATTCAACAGAAAATCAAAAAGCTATCCACTATTACAAATGTGATTTTATCAGGAACCAAGGAGCAGAACAAAATTCTTTTCCTATTTCCATGCAGGTTACAGTCCACAATGTATAAATTCAATAAGTATGCATATGTCACATAACAAAGAACAAAATTGTACATTCATTATCAGAAATATAGAGAAATAAACAGAAATATACTTATTGTAGGAGAATTGGAAATACTCTTTTTTTTGGTATTTCAAAATTAAAGCCAAAATATTTGGAAATATATTTCTTGTAGAAATATAGAAAGTATATACTTATTAATATATTAACTTAAATATATATATATATATTCTTCTTAATCACCTAAAAAAATAAAGGTTATGGTGTCAAGATGCTTACTTGAGTGACACATACATAGCTTTCTGAGGAGGTGCTTATAACCACACCTAAGTGTTACTTCCATTATTGTTTGAGGAAAGAGGAAAACAAATGGAGGCTGGAGAGAGATTATTTTCCCTGGATCAGGTGACAAATAAATGCTACACAAGTATTCAGACTTGGGTTTATTTGGATCAAAAGCCACATTCTTAGCCAAATGTTCACAAAACACAAAATTTTCAGGAAAATTTAGATTAACACATTTTAAATAACCTAGAAACTAATAATTATTTCCCATGATAAGCACTGTAAACTTTCAAATGTTTAAAATACAGAAACCACCTATATTTGACAAATCATATACAAACTTAAAACAAGAAACATCAGAGTTAAAATAGGAAAAAGTAAGTTAGAACCCAAACTATATACAGGATGTAAATTTATAATATTAACTGTTATAAAATATTTTATGTGAATGTTTTTATTCATTCATTTAAATTACTCTCTAAAATTGAAAAGTGAATACAGGATCTAATTCATAAAAAATGGAATACTCTGCTATTATTTCAAATAATTACAATTAAAATTCTAATATCAAGATAATTCTGAAGTTTTATGGATGAATAAATAATAAAAATATTCAGAGTATTTTGAAAATGAATAGTTAGGATGATAAACTAGCACTAACATATTTTAAGCATTTTAAAATGTCATCAAATCATCAAATTTCAATATTATTTCAGAAGTGACTTTTTCCAATGGAAAGAGTCATCCCTAAAATAAGCAAATCATGATGAGAACCTAATGTGTAATAAAAAAGGCACATAAAACATCTAAGAAAAATAGTCAATAAATGCAATGCTTCTCCTTTAATCTAATTTTTATTCATTTTATGAAATCAAATAATAGGTATTAAATTAAGAAAAACAAACTGTGAAAGTAAATTTGTACCACACATAATAGTATTAGAACTATATTTTATCTAATTTATACATATATTTAATTGATAAGTTAATAATAACCTCCCACAAAAATGAATATATATAAAAAATAAGAAATAAAATATACAAATGACTAATTAATTTAAAGAGGAACTGTTATGTTACTAATTATTTTAAAATGCACATTAAAATACTGACACATTTTCCTTCCTATCAGAATGTGCAATCTAAGACAGGAACAGTGATTCATAGCTAAAATCCCAATTTCTCTGGAGGGCGAATCAGGAAAATCACACATTTGAGGTCAGCCTGGGCTATGTAGCAAGACTTTTCTAAAGTCTAAAAGTTTTTAAAAGGGCCTAGAAATATGACTAAGTGGCAGATCACCACTGGGTTCAATACCCAGTACTGCAGAAACAAAGAGTGTATTCTAATGACAATGTTAAGAGAGTGAATTGCAAGAATCATGGAGATCTGTTCAGTAATATTTATCACAATTTCAAGTGTGCACAATTTTTATTCAGTAATTCCACTTATATGACTTCATTAGTGCCAGTCTTTCTCAAATTCTTCCAGAGAGTAGAAATGAAGAGACGCTGACTTATTTGAAAAGACTACCATAATTTTGGTTCCAAATATGACAGAGATATTTCAAAATAGGAAAACTCCTAGTCATCATAATTCACAAAGGAAAAACCAAATATGAGTAAACTAAACTCAGCAATATATGAGACAAATAAATAAGACCAAGTTCAATGTGTTCTAGGAATGAAAGGGTGGTTAAACATTAAAAAACTGACAAATGAAATTGATGGACAATTGATGAAAAAAGTAAATATACCATATCACATGATCATCTTGAAAAAATTTGGTAAAATTTGGGATCCAGGGCTGGGGAAGTAGCTCAGTGGTAGAGCACTTGACTAGCATTCATGAGGCCCAGGGTTACTCTTCAGTAAGAGGAAAATTAACATTGAAATTTACGATCTGTAATTTATAAAAATCACATGCAATGAAGAAATACTAAGGAACTTTCTAAATCTGACCAAAATCTCTAGGAAATATACTCAATAATTAAATATTAAAGCTTTCCTCTGCAATTGGGGTACAAATGGGGGAGAGTGGGATAAGGACACCTATAATAACTGCATCTGTCAACAACCTGCAGGTTCTACCCAGTGCTAAGTTAAAATACCAAAAGATCCCATATATATATTTTTATATATGGACATTTATATCTCTTATAAGGCATAATATACAAGAATCAAGAGACTTGAGCATGGGCAATGTGTGGGCAACTATGGTTTAGAATCAAATTCATATCATATTGTTACTTTATATGCATTTATGATAGTACAATAGCTCAAATCCTCAATAAAAATTTAAAAATAATTTTAAAAATACTGGAAAGAAAAGAATAGTCATTATTTGTAGATTTGTATTAAAAACATAAGAGACAAAAAGTAGACATAGTATTAACAAAAAGTAATGTGTTGGTCAGCTTTCTGTCACTATGATAAAATACCTGAGGAAATCAAATGAAGAGGATAAATTTGGTTCAGTCTGTGGTTGCTTTGCCCCATTGCCTTTGGACCTGTGGTGGGGCAGGTGCATCAGGGCAGGAGCAGGTGGCAGAGGATTTACTCATTTCTTAGCAGCCTGGAAGCAAAACACAAGAAAGGTGAAAGCAGGGGTTCCAATATCACCTTCAAAGACACATCACCAATGACCAAGCTTCCTTCTAGAAGGCTCCGCCTCCCAAATGTTCCACCACCTCCCAGTGTATCATAGGCCACCAAACAGTCCCCTAACATGTGAGTCTTTGGTACCATTCCATATCCAAACTATAACAAATATTAAGGTGTTCATCCAGAAAGCAAGTTACTATGAAATTGTGATAACTCTTACAGCATGGTATTGGAAATAAATAGTAAGTAAAAGAAGTCAAACAGAATGGAATAATGTATAGCATTCCATTTATGTAATTTTTAGAAAGCAATCACAATTTTAAAAAATTTCTATTAAAATAAAATGTCTTGTATCAAGGTAAAACAACAATATCTAGTTTTTATGTGATCCCTAAAAGTTAGCTATTACAGTAATATACAAAGTGATTGCCTCTTCCCACCAAAGATAGGCTTAAGGAAACAGTAGAAACTCTGCAACTGATTAGGGGATGCGGGACATGAAGATGGCATGTGCCCCTACTGCCCCCAGGTTCGATTGCCTAGAAGGCATGTTTAGAAATGAGGTGATCACAGTACTCATTAGGCTTGATAGGTCAGGAAGAGGAAAGCAGTTGTCTCCTTCCTTCTCATGTCACTCCTCTTACTAAGCATATTAAAAGGTAAAACCTGGAGGAAAGGATGATCATGATAATAATCACTACTTTTAAACGGATAATTGTATGCGCCAATAATTGTGCTGGGAGCTGAGAATACGTGGCTGATTTGTGACTCATAGCAACGAATGCAATAGCTACTCTTACATCTCCCGTTGAAGGAACATTGAAAAGCATAGGACACACTTCATAGTTTGTCCTACTTGGAATGTCAGTCAGGAGTGGAAGGCCCTTGCATTGATGGGTGTAGCTGAGTGGGAGTCCTTGTGCAAACTGAAATGGATTAATCCACTTTCCTTTGAGTATCTGATGTATTTTGTAGGTGGGAATAGGAAGTTTCCTATTAAACTATGCCTATTCTGACTTAGAATACTCACCCAACATGAATTTTAAATTCCTTTGTATGCATAAAAAGAATTTTAAAGAAAAAACAATTCAAATTAGCATGAAGTTTTTCACATTATAGTTTAATTATAATTTGTATAAAGTCTTTGCCCTAAGAAATGAGGGCTTCAGTGTCAAAGATAAAAGTACATAAGTTTTTGGAACCCTTTGACGATTATGAGATTTTTAAATTCTGCATTTGTGATGGTGTAAGTTATGTCTTGGGGTCTGCTGCCTTATTTATAGACATGACTGTGATGAGAATGTCTGCAATTTAATAAAGAAGTTGTTCATATCAGAGTGTAATCCATCCAGCATTTTCATAAAAGAAAGTACAGTTTGATTTCATAAGAATATTTTAACCTTCTACCAAATCTTATCGTTCTAAATTTCTGTCTTTATACAAGTAAACTCAAACTTAGCCATAATCTATTATTTGTATTTTTATCTTACTTTCTAACTTTTATGATCAGCTGCTTAAGCATTATAAAATTGAACAGCTTGAGATTAGCATTCCAGGTTTTAGTCAGAAAAGCTTAACTCCCAAATACCATATTATAGTTTATCCATAATTAAATGTATAATAATTAGATAAAATGTAGAAGAATTTTAAATCCATCTTTCAAAGTAATCTAATTTATATTTATAACTTTATAATTGTATTAGGGACCAATGATTACTAGAATCTTACATATTGAGAGTGAACAATAGACTAAAGATAGACTTTTATCTTTTCCTTGGTTATTCGATCTCACCAATTATACATTTAATAATGATCAATTACAAGTTAATGTACATAATTGTTTTATTAAATCTAAATCATAGGTAAATGCTTATTTAATAATCTAAGTTAGTATTGCCCTTTAATCTCTCTCAGTAAATTAGAGTTGCTTTTACCCACCTAAAATTTTCAGTTTATCTTTTGTTCTTTCTGCTTCCTTTTCTTGAATTTCAGAGTAAATCAATTCCCTTTTCCTAACCAAAAAAGTTAAGGAAAAGTAAAATCTAAATTTTTATTTCAAGTTAATTAAGTATATTTTGTTTTTTGCCTTAAATGCGAGTGTCCAAGAAAGAGAATTAATACTTTTTTATTTAACATGAAGTGAGAGAGTATTAACTCGAAGGATGGGTAACTTGCACTTACCAAGTCCTGTTTTAAACACTTTACATCAACTACATCATTTAATGTTCAAGCAATGCTGAAGGCTAGATGCTGTTATCCTTCTCATTAAGGTGAGAAGAAACTGAGACATGGAGAAGTTAACTAGCCCTTCTCTAAGTCAAAGAGATAGTGAGTGGAAGAGCTATATGTCTGGGTTAACCCTCTCAGCCATCATTCTTTCCCCATGGGACAATGGCCTTTGACTTCAACTTGCAGGTACTTAATGTCTGAAAATGTAATCAATATTTCTTGGAGGCAAAAAATATGCTCATCTTGGGATAGCTATGAATGTATTTCTGGTTATATAACAAATGTTTCATATTAAGTCCTGTTACAGGAAGATTTTCTATTCACTATGTCATATATGATTTTAAAATTCTCTTTGTTATTCACTATAAACTCACCAGAGTTGCATATTATTTCATTACAAATAAAATTAAGAGACTAGAGATTTATTATACATGACCAAAGGAATAATTTTAAGTGAGAGTAAATTAAGGCAAGAGAGTACCTGAATAAGAAGGAGGCATTCTAAACATTGGAATATATGTGGGTGTACAGTCTCAATTTGGAAGAATCAAGTGTGCACACAATTTTTATAGTGATTAAGTAAAATACACTGATGCAAGGCTTCTTAAGAAACAAATTTCACAAAGCTATGGAAAAGGAAGATAAAATTGCTATGCATTCCTTATGGCCAAATACTGGGCATATCACTCTGCATACTTTTCACCTAATTTTCCTGGTAACTAATGAAGGAAGCATTGTGCCATTTTAAAGTTGACAGATCAGTGACGTAGAGAGGTTTGAACAAAGTGTTGAGAAAGTAGCATACGCTTATTGCAAGGTAGATCTTCTTTAACACTAATGTTTTTGTCCTGTATCTTCGTGTAAGTCCCTTATAAACTCAGAGGAGATTTAAATATTGAAATGGGTAAAGAGTCACATTTCTGTTTGATTTTTCTTCAAGTCCTAAATATAATGTACTTTATGCTGAATAATATATGCCAGGAAGTATACATTCAGCATGTAGCATCTGCGCATTTAAAGAGAATAATCACTAATTTGCTAATGTAGAAGTAGACATGTAATCTATTACATGTGATTAGTGAGGCAAAACTTTGCTGTATGCACTATAAAACAGATCTCCAAAATAGGTCTCATTTTGAATAATTCTTACAATGGTGTCCAGATTTTTGTTTTTATATCCAATATTTTATATTATAAAAATATAAAATCTGAATATGTTTTAACAGTCCTCATGAGTTTTTCAAATTTTATTTGACTTCAGAGACAAGTGGGTTGACTATAATATTCCTCAAAATAATCTTTCACCCTCAAATTTGAATTTTACAACTTGTAAAATGGTAGTTAACTATACTTTTAAAAAGAAGAAATGTATAAGCACGAATCATAACCTATATAAACACATTTTAAAGTGCTCATTTTTGAGACTCATTCATGTTCACTACAGGGAAGAGCATTTCAGACTCAATGAGCTGGATTGATATCAGTTTGCTTCAAAGCAATGTCTTCCAGGACGTCTCCAGGCTGAACACAGGATGAACTCAGCCCTGGAGACTGGTCCCCAACACGATGCACTGACTCATTCTGCTTCCTTGCTTAATATCTTCTCTAGGTGGCAAGCTGGAGAGAAGGTATCTGAAGGTGATTTGGTGAAAACGATGGTAATTTAACAGCAATTTTTTGTGGCTACTCTACCTCAGTAGGAGTCATTTCATTCCTTCGAAAGTAAGAGCTTTGATGAAAGATCCAAGTAGGGAGGCTTATGCTCACAACATGGAGTTAAGTTGAAGAAATGGGTAAAACACACAGAGCTGATTCCAACCTAACAGGCAGCACTTTGCACAAGATGTGATGTGGGTATACATCCAGACAGAACTGCGGCGAAGGTTCAGATGAAGTCTCATGTGCTCTACAAGCAGCATTCTCGCTCTTTGTTGCTTTCCTATTTGGGGACAGCTTGTAAACACTCCTGAGTTCAGACTGATGAGTGAGATGAGAGATAAACAACGATGGAGAAAATGAAGCTCAGCTCTCGTTCTTGCCTCTTCTCATTGCTCTTAGTCAAAAAGCAGAAACACATTGACATTCAGAGTGTTACAGTGGGATAGTCACAGCTGCATCTTTTGATTCCGATAATTTTTAAAAAATTATTTTGGAGAGCAAATGGGAAATATATTTTTCTTAACCCATATTCAATGGAAGAAATTGTACTGAGCAAAATTAGCCAAACCGAGACACTCAAGGGTCAAATGTTTTCCCTCATTTGTGGAGGCTAGAGCAAAACCCTGGCTTGGGTAAAAGGTCAAGCTAATGTACTCTAGTCAAAGCAACAATAATCTATGGGAACAATAGATATGTGGTGGTGGGAAGAAAAGTAATATAGGGAGAGATAAGGAGGGAATCAACAATATAGCTTACTGCTTACTGCACTCAGAAGCCAAATAATACAATGCAATCATTTAATTCTGGAAAATGCACAATCATTTTTATATTTACGTATATAAAGACATTCATATTTGTTGTGGGGGGAAATATAGAAGAGCTAAGAGACTGGGACGTGAGTGATGTGGGGGTGATTCTGGATTAGGATTGGGGCATATCATTGTTCCTACACATGCATTTATGATTGTACAAAAACGCAACTCCTTAATAAAATTTAAGTTAAGAAAAAGAACATATAGAAGAAAATTATGAACCTTACCAAATGTCTTTTCTCAAGTGGGACTCAAATTCATGAAGCTACAAACATATTTATGCTCCATTCATTTATTAACTTCTGTATTATGCCAAATTTAATGAGCATATACAGGGTGCTACCTTGGTTTCCCTAATGGGATTACAAGCGCGCTCTCAAAAAAAAAAGGGGGGGGAGCAGAGGATTTGCCATGGGTTTAGGAATGTGTCTATGTGATCATTTTCTAAAAAATCTACTTTAGAAAAGCTAGTGAAACTGAAATCTGTGATCACTTTTCAGTGCATACAATGTCCCTTCCATTATATTTCCACTTATTTGTTGAAACACTAAGGTATTTGTGGGCATGTGGGGATCCAATTAAAGGAAAGTTGAATTGCACGTTAATTTATATTGTGTCTTTTGGTATACATAGATGCCTAGGGTTCACAACTATCTTTTTATTTACAGATAGGTGTTCTGGTATAAAACATTTGCTATATGAAGGAAAATTAAACAAAATGCAGCCAAAACTGCAGGGAAAGTGTATTATAAATACATGTTAGAAAATAAGACAATAAAATAATTCTGGCTTTTAAAATTTTATAATGTATGTGGTGTTTTTCAGCTTTTAAAAATTCATCATTTAGGGCTGGAGCTGTGGATCAGTGGATGCAGTGCTTGCCTAGCACACATGAGGACCCATGTTCAAACCCCAGCTCCACGTACACAATGAAGTGTCAGAGCAGCGAAGGCCAGATGAAAAACTAAATAAAAAATTGATTCTTTCTTTCTCACTGTTGCTCTCTCTTTTAAAAAAAATCATAATTTGCATGGTTTTTTATCATTTGAAACAAATATTCAACTTTGTTCCTATGTTTTTCATTCATAATTTAGATTCTTTTTCTTAAATATGGTTTTCTAAATCCTGGGAGCAAGAATTATATAAAACCCTAGAAATAAGTATTACATTATTCTTTAGCCCATGTGAGTACCATACAAAGCAACATCCTCTAACTCACTGTTTATAGAAAGCATGCGCTTTTGAGAGACTTATTCTTTTTTTTTTATTTGTTGAATTTGGACTTACAATTAGGAAGGAATCATTATCAAACAATCAAAAACAAATGTATATTCACATAGCAAGCCAAGGCTGATGTTATTCCATGGTTCCCCCCTTGGGTTCTCTATGGTTCCATGTTTCCCCCAAAAGAACCCCTGTGTTAAATGGACTTCTTATGGAAGTTGGAGGTTTCCCTCTGAGTTGATTCTTCCGTACTCCCTCCCTCCAGTCTCTTAGATCTCCTTCCTATTCCCTCCCCACTCCCTGCCTCTCTCCCCACATCTCCCAGCACCCTAGGCCAGGTTCCCCCGTTCACATAAAAATTCATACATGTTGAGGTTATTATTAGCTTAGCCATCTATCATACTGTATCTGGTTGTATTCTAGTTACCACAATGAGATAAAACATTCAGCCCTTCAGTCTCTGAGTTTGGGATATTTCACTTAGCATAGTTTTTCCATCTCCATCCATTTGACTCCAAATATCATAATATCATTTTCTGTAATAGCTGAGTAGTATTCCATTGTATACATGTATCAAAGTTTTTGAATCCACTGGTCAAGTGAGGGGCATCTGGGTTGGTTACATCATCTATCTATAGTAAATTGAGCTGCTATAAACATTGATGGAGCTGTATCTCTATAATATACCGATTCTAACATTTTTGGGAAAATACCCAGGAGTGGGATAGCTGGGTCATAAGGCGGTTAAATCCCTAATTTTTTGAGGAGTCTCCACACTGCTTTCCAGAGTGGCTGAAGCAGTTTGCAGTCCCACCAGCAGTGTAACAGTGTTCCTCTTTTCCCACAGCCCCTCCAGCATCTGTCATTGTTTGTATTCTTCATTTTTGCCACTCTGACAAGAGTGAGGTAGAATCTCAGTGAAGTTTTGATTTGCATTTCTCTTATTGCTGGTGATGTAGAGCATTTTCTCATAAATTTATGGGCATTTTGGACTTCCTCCATTGATAAGTTTCTTTTTATTTCTGCAGCCCACAAATTGATTGAATGATTTGTGAGTTTGGTGGTCAGTTTTTTTAGTTTTTTTATATGCTGGATGTTAGCCCTCTGTCCAAAGTGTAGCAGGCAAAGATTTTCTCCCATTCTGTAGGATCTGTCTTGACACTTTTGACTGAATTTTTAGCTGTGAAAAGCTTTATAGTTTAATTGTGTCCTATTCATTTAATCTTGACTTTACTCTTGCACCATGGGAGTCTTGTTAAGGAAGATGGTGCTGACCCCTATGTCATGTAGTGTTGATCCTACTTCTTTTTCTAGCAATTGTAAAGTTGCTAATTTAATATCCAGATGTTTGAACCATTTTGATTTATTTTTGTGCAGGGTGAAAGGTAAGGATCCAATTACAGTCTACATATGGCTGTCCAATTTGTCCAGCACCATGTGTTGAACAGGCTATCCTTCCACACTATGCTTTCACCTCCTTTATCAAATATCAGATAGTTAAAGGTACTGGGGTTCATCTCAGAATCCTCTATTCTATTCCACTTGTCTTCAGTTCTGATTTGATACCAATACCATGCTGTTCTTGTTACTGTACCCCTATAGTATAATTTCAGCTCAGGAATTGAGATACCACTTGCTTCCTCCTTCTTGCTGAGTAATGTTTTAGCTAATCTGGGTTATTCCATACAAATTTGAGAATTACTTTTTCTATATCCGTGAGGAATGACATTGGTATCTTGATGGGGATTGCATTAAATCTGATAGGGCTTTGGGTAGAATGGCCATTTTGATTATATTGATTCTGCCTAACCATGAACTTGGAATGTTTTTCCATCTACTCAGGTCTTTTGCAATTTCTTTTTTTAGTGTTTGATAGTCTACTTTGTAGAGGTCTTTAATATCCTTTGAAAGAGACTCATTCTTTTATATTGCAAATTCCATTATCAAGGTCACTAACAAACAAAAGGATTTATGTCCTAATAGTCACCACATCTAAGGGCTTTCCTTTGTCAATTTTTTTTTATCTGCAAGTTTAAATAATGACTCACCATTCAATCCAGGTAACAGATAGCTTGATTTAAAAATTTATCAACATTTAAAATATTTTTTAAAAAAGTTATTGACATTTCAAATAATTAATTTTTGAAAAAACTATTTGATGATTGTACTACTTTTAATTATAATTAATTGAATGAAATTTAATAACTACATAAATTCTATTTTTAAAATTCCAACATTAGTTGTTAGTCAACTTTCTTTGACTATGCTAAATCCCTGAAACAACTATAGAGAGACATGTTTCATTTTAACTAGGGGGAACAGAAAATGGGTATACAAATAAAATAAAACAGATCAATATCAATGAAATTGCCGTTAGAATAATAGAAAATATTCAGAATAAAGAAAATGCAGAAAAAGACAGAAATAGCTTCATAAAGTAGTGGAGACCTAAAGAAAATATTTACAGGTCTGACATTGATGTGCGAGAGCACAAAAGAAAGAAAGGAACTTCCGAAAGAAGTTGCATAACTATTGACCAAAAATCTTCAAATTTTGTTTAAAAACACAAAGTTACAAATTTAAGCTACCCTAAAACCTGACCAGAATAAAAGCAGAAAGAAAATAAAAGAAAGCAAAGCAAACTGCATGAAGCCTAAATCCAGCAAGCAGCAAAAGAAATTGCACACTGAAAATAGAGGCACAACTGTATTCACCATTGACTTCCCCTCAGAAACAACGGAGGCAGGTCAATGGAGAGGAATGAAAAGTAAATGAACTTCCACCCCAGAATTCTATATCCAGCCAAAATATCTTGCAAGAATGAATATAAGATAATGACAATTTGAGCCAAATAAAAAACTAGGAGAAATCATTGCCAATAGATCTGCACTACTGAGTAATGACAAAAGAAATTTTTCAGAAGGAAGGAAAATAAAACCAGATGGAACCAGATCTTCAGATCTTCTGTAGAAATGAAGGTAATTTTGAAGTGGAAACAATTGGGTCAATGTTTTAAAAATTATTTTTCTTCTAAATTTCTTCAAATTACATATGACTGTTTAAAGCACATATTCTTATATTGTAATCTGGGACTTATAATGTATGTAAATGAAAACTATGCCTAAGTGGTAGAAAGGGTGCATAAATGGAATTATGCAATTTCAAGGATTTTATATTTTCCGTGATATGGCAAGATATCAGATCTTGAAGATAAGGATATATATATATACATATATATATATATATTTAATCTATGGAATAGTCTCTGAAAATTAATGCCAACATATTTAACTAAGAATCCAATACGGAATTTTAAAATGTTATTAATTCACAAGGGAGCAAGAATAGAGGAATTAAAATAAAATAGGAAATTGTTATGGTTTAGATATGAGATGCCCTTCAGAACCTCCTGTGTGAGACAATGCAAGAAAAGCTTAGAGGTGAAATGATCGGGTTAGGAAAGTCTTAATCTAATGGTGCATTAATCCACTGATAAGAATTAACTGGACAGTAACTGCAGGCAGGTGGGAGGTAATTGCAGTAGGTGGGCCCCCCTGGGGCTGTGCCCTGGGGGTTTATATTGTGTTCCTGGCAAGTGGTTTCTCGCTCTCTGCTTCCCTGTGCCTTGTTCCCAGCTGCTTAGCTCCTCCACACCTTTCTGCTATGATGTCCTGCCTCCCCAAAAGCCCAGAACAAAGGAGATCACCATCTATGAACTGAGACCTCCCAAACCATGAGCCCCCAAGTAAACTTTTCCTCCTTTAAAATTGTTCTTGTCAGGTCTTTTGGTCACACCAGGGGTGGGGGAACCCTGATTAAAGCAGAAATATAGCAAAATAAATAATAAAAATGGCATCCAATATTGCAAGGCAATGGACTGAAGAAATGAATTAAAAGGAAGAGATTCTGAGAATAGCTAGATTATGAAGACCTAAAATGATGCTCTATATAATAAATGTATTTTAAAGACACAAGTGATTGAAAATTTATAGGAAGAGAATTAGGGTGTATTTAGTAGATTTTAAGATCAATTGTGTCATCAGAAAGGACAACAAAATGAAACACCTCAATCCATGAGACACCCCTGCCATGTGCCAAAAAAAGAAAAACAACCAAAAAAATTGCAAAATGTTTTGAATTAAATTTTTACAAAGTTACAGAAGTCAAAATTAATGGGATACAACAATGGAAATACTTAGACAGAAAATTATAGTTATAAATGGTTATCTTTTTTTAAAAAGATCTAATATCAATGACCTCATTTTCCACCTTAAAAGGCCAGGAAAAGTAAAGTGAAAAAAAGAAAGGAAAAAAGAAACTAATGAAAGAAAAAAATAAGAAGACTTCACATAACAAAACAGACACAACAGAACATATTTAAAGTAGTTTTAAAATATTTACAAGTGAAGTATTTTTCCTTGAATGCATGAATAAAGATTTTAAAAATCCTATTTAGGGGCTGGAGTGGTTTCTTGGTGGTGAAGCTACTTGCCTGGCATGTGTGAGTATGTGAGTTCGAACCCCAGCACCACATACACAAAAAAGTGTGGGAGGAACAAAATTCACATGAACAACTAAATAAAAAATGCTTCTCTCTTTCTCTCTCTCTCACTGTCCCTCTTTCTTAAAAAAAAAAAAATCCTAGTTAGACTGATCAACAAAACATGTGATAATATATAAACTATCTGTGGTAGAGGGCTTATTACTGTAATTCCAGAATCATTAAATTAATGTTTGCATACTGGTATTATGGTGAAATAATATATTGATACCACAAAATTCAACAAACATAAAAAGTATTTGAACAACACAAATTCACATTGACAAACTTAAAATTTAAAAAATTGAATCTATTTTAAAAATTTATAAATTATCAAAATTATTTCCAAAAGTTTTAACAAAAATAATTATCCAGTCCTAGATGAATTCCATTGATAAATACTATAAAAAGTTTAGGGAAGAAAAAACTAAGCTTATAGCTTTCAGAAAATAGGTAAGGAAAGAATACCTCTTGTTATATTATGAGACTTATGTAGCCCTAATAAGAAAGCTATGCAAAGATAGTACCAAAAAAATTACAGTCAATGTACCTCATATGTTAATATACAAATTATTAGCAATATTAGCAAATAAAATCCAGTAATATAAAAAAGTTAATATTTCAGGACCACATGATAAAATTGGATTACATAAGATAGGCATATTTTATAATTTTCTGTAATATTAAATACAAGGCTATTTGTGAATAGAGAAATAATTATTCCTTGAGATCCATATGAGATTGGTTCCAGAGCCTCTGTGGATACCCACGTCCGTGGATGCTCAAGTCTCTTATATAAAATGGCATAGTATTTCATATAACCTAGATATATCCTCCTATATATTTTAAATAATTTTAGATGACTTATCTATAACAATGTATATATTAGGTAAATTGTTTTATCATATTGTTTAGGGAAAGCTGAGAAGAAAAAAACTATACATGTTTGATACAGGTACAATTTATTCCTAAGCATTTCAACTCAGTGTTGCTTGGATCTGTGAATGTGCAAGCCACAGGAATGTAAGCACAATTGTAGATTACTTCTTGCTTTTCAATTTAGATGCCATTTTGTCTATTTATTTTGTATAATTGCTCTGGTTAGAACCACCACAACGATGTTAAATAACAGACGTGAAAATAGACACTTTTTCTTACTGTTTTTATCTTAGGGGTAAGGGTGATGCATCCTGTTTCTAACAATTAACTTTGACTTTTTTTGTAGATGGTTTTATCAGGAACAATTTAATATCCACTTCTATCCTTATTTCACTGTGTGTTTTGCAATGAAACCTGTGTGTGTTTTTTTTCTCTATTGAAGGTATCATGTGTGTTTTTTTTCTTTTATTAAATGATGTGTTACAGTCATTAATTTCTTATGTTTAACCAACTTTAAATTTCTGAAATAAATTTCATTCTGTCATAGTGTATAATCCATTTTATATGCTGCTGAATTCAGTCTGCTAGTATTTTGTTAAGGTTATTTATGTCTGTATTCATGAAAGCTATTAATGTGTAGTTTTCTTGTCTTGTGACATCTTTGCCTGGTTTAAATAATAGGGCAATACTATCCTGATTGAATGAATTGAAAAGTGTTTTCTCATTTTCTATTTTTTGGGAAAAGTTTAAGAAGGGGTACTTGTATTGATTCTTCCTTAAACATTGGGTAGAATTCACAACCAAAGACCGTTGTACCACTGGAAGATTTTATACTAATGTTAAGTGTAGAGAAAGTAAATATGGTGCATTTAGTTATACATAATAGTGGGATTCATTATATCAGATTTGTGAATGCTCACAACACAATTTGATTAATGTCATTCCTCAGTACTTGCATTTTCCTTCCGTACCTCCCTCCTCTGATACACTTGTACTGTTTTACTGATCTCCCTTCTATTTTTTTTATTGTTATTTTAACATCAGGAGCTCAGGGTGGTGTATTCATACACAGGTATAATAATTTGGTAGTTTTCATTCCTCAGTCCTCCATTCCTCCATCTCCTTCCACTCCCTCCATTCCATCTCAATCCCCTTTGTCTTGTCTGTTGGTTTTCCCTCTATTTTTGAGAGATGCCCCATGTTTTTCTTACTATTTCTCTTTCTATCTCTCTGTCTAGCTACTGATTGGACTCCTTGTCGAGCTAGACACACAGCCAGCCCATGACTCCCCATTGAAACATGCTGGTGGAGCAAAGGAGCTACGGACAGGGTGGGCTGGAGCAAGGGTGGTAAGTGTGGGCCGCAGTCACACAGAGCCAGCCATGCCGGCATGGTCCTGAGCCAAGGTGAGCCAGGGCTGAGGCAAGCCAGAGCACACCAACCTGTTGACCACAGCAGCTACACCCAGACCCAGTACAGATAGATGTCCACTCCACCCGGCACCATCGTCCCAAACCCCTGAGAATCCACAGTCTGCTGACCTCAACCTGCCACTTCCCAATGAGCAGCAGGAAAAAGGAAGTGGGGCAGACAGGGATGGAGATTGCAGGGCACTGGTGCTTTCCAAAATCCTAATAAGCCTCAATTTAGACCAATAGTGTTGACCCAAATACTATATAAACCCCTCAAGCGTCAAGCTTGACACTCAAACGTCCAGCTCTTATCATCTCCCCTCTTGCCCTGTGAGAGTTCTTTTTCCCACTTGAATAAATTCTAATCTTTTTACTCTTGCCTTCCCTTGTCTGTAAATTTCATTCTTTGAATTAATGTCTTGAACCTAGAAAGAAGTTGGTGGTGACCTGTGGGGGTCTGCCGCAACACAGGGTTGTGGAGAGCTGCACCATGCCACTCCATAGTAGTGGAGAAGAATCTGGCTTTTGGAGCTGATACTGGCGGGTATCACCTGCCTTGACTTATTGCTAACACTAGAATTGGGTTTTTGTGGGCCAGAGCGGTGGCTCTGCAGTTATGGCACTTGCCCAGCATGCACAAATGGACAGGTTCAAACCCCAGCACCCACGTACACAACTAAGTGTCAGAGAAATGAAAGTCATGTGAAAAACTCAATAAAAATTGATTCTCTCACTCTTCTCTCTCTCTCTCTTTCATTGTCCTTCTCTTTTAAAAAAGGGGGGGTGGGCTTTTTGGATGCAGAGGACTGCAAAGCTTACACAAACCCCACCAACCAGTCTGTTTTCACTCTGTATGTGAGAGAAAACATCTAAGCCTTTACTTTCTAAGTCGGGATTATTTCACTTAGCATGATGTTCTCGAATTTCACTCTTTTACCCACCAATGACCTTAATTTTATCTTCTAAATGGCTGAGCAAAACTCCATTGTGTATATGAATCTCCTTTTCTTTGACCATCCATCTGTTGATGGACACCTGGGCTAGTTCTCTAACTTGGCTGCTGTGAATTGCTGTGTTATAACATTGTGATGTTTCTGTGTCACTGTACTGCACGGATTTTTGTTCCTTTGGATAAATAGCAAGCAGTGAGATAGCTGGGTTATAAGGTGGTTCCATTCCTAGTCTTTTGAGGAATCTACACAATGCTTTCCAGAGTGGTTGTACTAGTAGTTCTCATTCTCACCAATAATGCAGAAGTACCTTATTTCCCACTTCACTTTTTAAAGTCTTTTAATCTTTTTCTCTTCTTTCTTTAGGAAAGTTTTGTTCATTTATGTAGATCCAGGAACTTTTTCATTTCATTTAATTTATGCCATTGGTTGGCACACAATTCTTGTCAGTATTTTTAGTTCTGTAAGGTTATTATTTGTATCTGCTTTTATTCCTGATTCCATTTTAAGACTTCATTCTTTCTTTCTTAGTAAATCTGGCCAAATATTTTCAATTATGCTGCTGTATTTTAAAGAATCAACTTTTGGTTTCATTGATTTTCTGTGTTGCTTGTATTGTTTTGGCAATTCTTCACCTCAATTTTATTTGTTTTGTTTACTTTTCTGGGTTTACAGTTTCTCTACTTTTTCTAGTTTATGAAATATAAAAGTTTAAATTAGTCATGCAATATTTTTCTGTTTTAACATAGCCAACTGGAGGCATGAATTCACATCTAAGCACTGTTTTATTTGCCTACTATAGATTCCATATGTTGTACTTATTTTTTTCCTTCATCTCAAAATGTCTTATAACTTCTCTTCAGATTTTTTTCTTTGACCAAGTTATTATCCAAGAATGTGTTTAATTTCCACATTTTTAGTAATTTTCAAAGTGTCGTTGTTATTGATTTCTAATTATGATGTTAATCATTTCATTTACACTGAGACTTGTCTTGTAGCCTAACAAATAGTCTGTCCTGGAGAATACTCCATGTATATCTGGGAATAGACAGAACATGGTGTTTAGAATGTACTAAAGATATCAACTGGGTCTGCTTGATTCTGTGCTACACAAATCTTCTGTTTTGTGATTCATCAGCTTCCTAATTATTCAGTCCATCACTAAAAATGGGTAGTAGGGTCTATAATTATTATCATTTGTCTACTTTTCCCATCAATTCTGACCATTTAGTTTCATGTATTGGGTTTCTGTTCATAGGTACAGAGCTGTTTATAATTGTGTGTCTTCATAATGGAATGACCCTTCTGTCATTATAAAATATTTTCTATTAATAATTTTTTTCTTTTAAAGTCTATTTTATTATTAGCCTGGACACACTCAAATGGATCAGGTAAGATTTACTAAAGTAGAACCCAAAAGGAATTGACAAGGAAGCAAGGAAAAAAATAAAATAAAATTTACATTTTACCAAAACTAAAGAGTTATTTTAAGACATCGTTATGACATCATTAAGAAAATAATGAGAACCACAGACTTGAAGAAAATATTTGCAAATCATATATCTGGCAAAGACTTCCACTTGAGGATATATAACTTACTGTTTTAACATAATAGTAACGAAGCAATTATCTCAATTAAAATAGGTAACAAATGATAACAGATTCTGCATAAAAGAAAATGTATGTATTGCATAGTGAACAAATGAAAATGTGGTCAATTATTATTCTTGAGGGATTTTAAATTCAATCTACAAGATTTCAGCATACACCCATCATATTGCCAATAATAAAGAAGGAAATTGCCAACATAAAATGATGGAGAATTTGTAGAACATAGCCTTTATGTATGCATTATTATTAAGAGTCAAATTGTAGAACCTCTTTGGGGTAAATCCTGGCATATTCTTTCAAAACTTGACTTTCTCAATGAGTAATCCTGCTTCTAGTTTTTTATCTAAGAGGAAAATCAAATTCAGTCATGAAAACATTTTCAAGAAAGTTTATATTAACTTTACTTATAATGAATTGAAATAGCCAAAAAACAAAGCAGTTAAGATTTCTAGCCATAGGAGAATGCATATGCATAGTAAGATGTATACATACAGTACTATTCTACTCTTCTGTCAAAAAAACTATGAACCAGTACATGCAACATGAAACAACACAGATGTATCATAAAAATAGGAAATGAAAAAAGAAATATAAAGTTCCACACTGTGTGACATTCTGAAATTGAATACAAATTTATTTGGTGGGGGATGCAGAACAGTGTTTTTCTGTGATAGTGATGGGAAGTGGCATTAGGGAAATTTCTCTGGTGATAATATTCTGTATCATAGATTGATTTGCACAGGTGTATGTATTAGTCAGAACTCATCAAATGATATACTTAAGATTTATGATTTTTAATATATGTTATTTTACCTCAAAGAAAAATCACCTTAAACAAATATTGAATTCTAGTTATTTTTATGTCTCAGGTGAAGCTGACTGATCTGAGACTTATTTTGATATGCATGAAAATCTTCAGATGGATTGATGGATGGAAGGACAGATGAGCAGGTGAATAAATACACGACAAAGCAAATATATTAAAATGACAAATGTAGAACCACATTGGAGTATATAGGTATTAACTAAAAAAATTCTCTCAGCTTTTCTGTATGTTTGAAAAATTTTATACTACTACTTCTGGAGATGAAAGAAAATACAGTCCCACATAAAATAAGTTCATAGAATAGAGAGACAGATTCTCAAGCAAATAGGAGGTACCAAAACGAGTGCAGAAATAGAAGAGTGTTCATTGCATAGTGGTAGCAAAGACGAGAAAGCGACTATAGTAATAAGATTTCAGGTCAGGTTAGAGATGAGTTGAGGTCAGATTGTAGACTCTGTTCTTTGGCATTGCAGAGCCTAAGAAGGACAGCAAAGCATTCCTAGCATTCACTTTTCCAGTGGTCTGGTACTGTTTACAAGGGCTGGGATGGGTCTGCAAATAGCAGCTTCATTTCCACAGCCACTGTATGTGTCTTGAAATGAGCATTGCTTGCTGGATTATTTGGGGCTTCTGAACAGAACCAGCTGACAGCCAGAGGACACATTCTAGACCATGCTTCCCCTGAGAGAAGGCTGGCCAGCACTGAAAATACATGCTGCTATCTCTCAGCAGGACAGTAAGCTAGAAAGACCTTTGGCATGGGGTGAAGTGTATTGGACATCTCCTCCTTATTATAATCTAATTTTTATTTTTTAAAAACTTTTAAGTTTTACCCTAAAGATGTCCAGGACAGCTTACATTTACCCAGGCATAGGACTGAATTAGGAACATGTATCATTGATGATGTATTTTTTTTAAAGGAGAGGGACAGTGAAAGAGAGAGAGAAAAGACAGTCAATTTTATCTAGTTTTTCATGTGGCCTTCATTGCTCCAACACTTTGTGGTGTACATGGTGCTGAGGATCGAACCCATGTACTCATACATGCCAGGTAAGCAGCATAACTGCTGAGCCACCACTCCAGCTCTTGATGATGCATCTTTTTTTTTTTTTAAAGAGGGAAGAACAGTGAGAGAGAGAGAAATAGACAATCAATTTTTATTGTGGTTTTCACATGGCTTTCATTGCTCTGACCCTTAGTTGTATATGTGGCTATTGGGGTTTGACTCATGTACTTGCTCATGCCAGGCAAGCACCTTAACTGCCAAGCCACCGCACCCCTCCCCCGATGGTGCATCTTTAACTAAGTGAACCAACTTAAGAAAACACAATATTTTTATCACATTACTTAAAGTATAAGTAGAAATAAATTTCAGAATGTGGGACTATAAGATAGCATTAATGAATGTGATTTCTTCAGACATAACTGATAATATAAAAGTACAAATGTGAATTAGAATAATATTAGGTCAATTTTAAGATTATTTCATTTTTCAGAAGTGAAGGAATACATAGATAGAGGTATTTTGGCACACCTTCCACTTCATGAAGAATGATGACGGAGTAGAAAAACATACTATGTGACAGTGATATTAATGACTGTTTTTGAGATGACAAAATGAGGTGATCAGGAACACATTTCAGACTGTATGTTGTTACAGAGTCCTTAGGCAATTCCAGAAAACACATCCAAATTGCGGAAGGAAGAACCACTTAAGCTATCCTATGATCCCAGACCATTGTCACTATCTGCAATTAATTTTGAAGACTCGCTTCTTTACATATTATATTTATCAGATTATTGTGAATTCTACTTTGGTATTCAGCATTCTTACTCATTTCCAAATAAATTCATTACAATAATGAAAATAAAATAACAATGAGCATTCATTATTAAACAAATCATTCCCAGTTCTGAAATAAATGTGCGTTTCCCGAAATATAAAACTCCACTGTTATTTCAACAATAGTACAGAAGGGACTGAAGTGCCCTTATCCCCTAGGAATCTGAGTGAACAATTGACTGGCGGAAATTCAGCAAACCAATGAGCTATCTCTTTGGAAATGTATCTTCCCTGTGGGTTGATTTGTGCACTCATATTGAGGTGTTAATCATTCACCATTGGCTGGAAACAAACACAGCCATTTTCACGTGGACGTAGTGTCTACAGCTGTATGGATTTTTCAAAGGAAATAGATTCAAGTTCTATCAGACTGAAGGCTTAGGAAATAATAATCACAGATTCTTCTCTTCAGCAGCATTTGTCCTCTTGCTCCCGATTTTCATGAGTTCTCTGTAATTTTCACCCACTCTGTCTCAGGATCACGAGTTATCATTGGTTGCCACCAGAACACTCCAGAACAATTTGTCTTATTGAAACATGGGCTGGTCTCATGGCTATGAATAATCATTCACTCTCCAATGGATCATATATTCTCTAAAATTTTCTTCTCTCTTAAGGATGGCATAGTGCTGTCCCAGAGCTGATGAGATCAGAAGTATTTGCTTGCAGTTTGAAGAGTACTATGGCTATTTTAACATGTTCATTTTTAAAATATGCATACGATTCAAGGCATTTTCTGAGAATTAAATAGTTCTGCTCTTGTGTATAAATAAGAATCACTTTGACTCAAAAGAAGAGCCGGGCACAAATCTGGAAGAGGCGCAGAAGTGAACAGAACTCCTGTAATGAACACACTATCCTCCCAATCCAGATCATTTTTGGGGCGGGGGGAAGGATCTAGTTTTGCTGAGAATGAGTTGGTTTGAGGGTTTGACATACTCTAGCTTTGTTAATTCTATAAAGGTATAATGTGTTTTCAGTTTTACCATAAATTTACATTTAAAAAAATGATAAGTAAAGGAGTTTAGTATGTCTTAAAATTACACACCTTTCTTTCAGTATATGGTAGCAATTTTTATTCTTAAATAAAAAAAACTGATTGGTACACAAGGAGTGAAGAATTAAGGAAGCCAGCATTTGGTAAAGCATGTCTTTGCCAAACACAAAATATTTCAAAAATAGTTTTATAGCATATTAATTAATAGGTAACAATGGTGGTGATCATTTTGAATATAAAACACAATACCAAATTAGTGGACAAATTCCATCCCAGATGCAAAGGCTGATTCCATAAAGATAAATCCCCTGGCCACTAAAAAGAGCCACCTTCAGGACTGTGGGCCATAATACTCATTGCAATCAGCACTAAATGGAGGCAGCTAACAGTCCCTATAACTTTGAAGTCCTCATAAGAAGCTCCTGCCCTCACTAGGAGGAATATAGAGGAGCTGAAAGCAGAGTACAATTATTGTGGCTGCTCCCAGATGGAGCTAGACACATGAAGTTCAATATAAAGTGGCAGGATTAAACCTTATGAAGTATTGATTTTAAAATTCTTATTGTAATTATGAAATACATAGACTTATTATATGATATTAGAACAAAGCTATGAATGGGATCCTCTATTTCCTAGCTCTGTGCCCTTGTGCAAGTTGCTCGGTCTCTTTGAGTTTCAGTTTCATTTACTAACAAGTAAGGTTAGTAATCCTTACAGACCAAAGTTTTACAAGGTTCAGTGATGACAAATGGACTGTGCCTAGCATGGTGCCAATGTGTGTAGCGTGCTCAGCCAGTTGGTACTCATGTCATTAGATGAATGTAGTCCCTATATGGCTAAGATGAACAAACTAATTTGACACTATTACATTGAATAAAATATTCAAGTGAACAATGGCTACTATGTATTTGTTATTGATTATTAATAAAATAATACTAATATTTGTATTCATTATATAGATTATTAAAATATAACATATAGCCTATTTGAATTGTCAAAATGATATGGAAATTATACCAATGAATAAGAATGTTTTTGAGATTCTCATTTGAATACAGTCGTATTTTTCAGTCCCAATAATGCAGATGGATAGTTATTCCACATTAGTCTTTTATCACTGAAACTGAAAAGGCAGTCAGGCTTATAAATTTGTAAGAATTAATATTAATATCATAATAGATTTTCCTAGGACCCTTCATATTATTTTTATAAATAATGTTATATGTCACATAACAATCAGCAGTTCAAATAATCCCTTGTCTTTATGTTGCAATATAGGTAAAATATACACATACACACACACACACACATACACACACACACAAATACAACTTTATTTCCATCTGTTAAAGTCTTCATTTATATACTCATTAAAGAATTGTTACAGTGATATACAATATACATGAACTGAGGTGAAGAATATTCCTATTTCTTCAACTGACATTCACATGACTCCTACATCATTGCAGTTTTTATTCTTGAGAAAAAGCTGAAGAAATCTGCAGAGAATTTTTAACACTCAGTGAATTTTTATGTGTGAAGTGTAGGGGTACAGGGGTTGTCATTTGCTTATTGTGGTGTTCCTTTCCCATCTGAGATATTCCCACCTACTAAAAAATTTTGAACCAAGATGGCTAATTTATAGTTTTTAAAAGAGAAGAAAATGAGTGAGTGAAAGTGACATCTTAGCTTTTTTTAAAATTCACTCAATTGGGAACCAATTGATTCAGATGCAATTGAACTGAATACACAAATGAGCTGGGGCTAACATGGCTTATAGGAGCACATTTCTTAAAAAAAAAATGTGTCTGAGTGTATTGAAAACCTTTTAGTGCAAGGTAGGGGGTTCTCAGCCTTTTTTAAACCATGACCCTACATTCAGGCACACTCAACCAGCCCCCTTCAGATGTGCCGAAGAATCTTTTGTTCTCCCTGCTCTTCCAAAGACCTACTCACAGAATCCTACAGTGAGACACAGAGGATGTCATGGGAATTAGCACAAAGGTTACAGGGTGCTACTGACACATGAAGAGGTCCTCGCTGCACGTGACAAAGCAAATCCACTACAACAGAGGGGAGGTCAGCTCCTGGGAATGGGTTCCAGCCCTGTGACACCTCACACCCTGGCAAACTGCTGCCCAAGGACCCTGAGATAGACTCCTCATGTCGGTGGCACCAGCTCCCTGGCTCTGGCCCTCGTGATAGTCCCACAGCATGAGTTTAATTGCCATTCAAGCAACACTTTGCAGCTGGCAACTCAAAGAGTATGGGATGATTCCTTTTTCTTTCTTGTTCACTCTCTTGATGTTTTAGAGAAGTGATCTGAGCTGTTTGGGGATAAGGTCCCTCCAAGTAATTTGCATCAGATAGAGGCAGCCTGGACATGGGTTTTAAATTCCTGCTTTCTTTCATTTATTTATTCATTTTCTTTTCAAAATAGGATTTCTCCTATGAATCAAGTCTGGCACCTGCAGCTTCTCAGTATTTCGAGAGGATGTGTGGGTGAAACCAGATCTTGGTCACTGGAGAGATAGGTCAGTTCAAAATGCTTTTCCTGAAGATTGACAGCATGCAAGATTACCTAGGTTGCATCTCCAAAGTGCTGATCTCCAACCCAATCATTTTATCTCCTTAATATTAGAAGTATACATAGAAGTGTTAAAAGCAGGTTTTCACGTAAATCAGGACTGGTAAAAGTGGAAAGACATCTTGGATTCATTCTATTTATATCCAAAGCTGGTCATCACTTGATGACTACAACAATTTCATTTACTGTATAGCTTACTGTTCTACTTAAGGTTTCCCTCTTATTTTTTAAAAAATTGCAAGAGTACAATTAATATCCTCTAAAAACTGAAGCTAACAAATGCCCTTTGCCTGGAGGTAAACTGTTTTTTGATCCTAAGAATTTTGTGTTAGCATTAAGACTCCATACATAGAGCAGTTTGGCAAGGGAGATAAGCGGCACTGAAGAAGTGATCCTCTACCTTATTTGGGAGGCATGAAAACAGTTCTAAAAATCCATTTTATTCCACTTAGATCACAAAATCCGGAATACTCTTTTTTCTTCTGATTCTTGGCTACTTCCTAGCATTGCTGGGTGGCATGTGCTTCTATATACTCAGGATTCTCCCTTCTTGGTCTTTCTCTAATTTTAATGACTAATTCAGAATTCAACACAACAGGCAAGAAAGTCTTTATCAAAACTGGTCATGGAATGATATGTTAATTTTTTTATACATTTGTTATTAGGCCTCCACATTTTTGTCTGAAGGGACCACATGAATTACCAGTTCACCAATTCCTAAGATAGTTGCTATTTTCATTTTCACTATACTATTCTATAACTATTTTATTTTGAAGTAAGGATACTAAGGATTTTCCTTAAAAAAAAAAAAGGTCAAAAAATAAGTCTGAAAATATAAAGTGCCACAAACACATGATTATTAGTAATAGAGCAGTTTGCTTAATGCTTGACACTGAAGAAACTGTTCTTATATCTCTTTGCCTTCCCAGATACCACAAAAGACAACATGAGTTTTGCTAAAAACAAACAAACAAAAAACTCATTCTTTTTATAAATTCTGCTGCTTTCTAAAATCTCAGACACATTACATCCTTGTTAAAGGATAAATGCATTGCCAATAAATCCATTGCAAATGGAAATGCAAAGTCTGTTCAGCAAGTTTCTTTAAAGTGTGACTCTTAGAAAGAGAAAAAATTCCCAGGACTTCCTCTGAATGCAAATATTTGCATTATCAGTAGAAGTAAAGCAGCCAGGATTATTGTGAACTACAGGGAGACTTACTTACTTAGATAAGAAAGAGCCAATGAAAAGTCAGTGCTACTGAGAGGTTACTATTGATCCTGAAGCAGAGTTGCTTCAGAACACATTTTACCTTGTAGTTTTTTCATTTTCATTTTTATACATGACTTCTTTTATATCTTTAAAAACAAACAAAAGAGCCCTTGTGGTGGCACATGCCTGTAATCCCAGCATCTTGGGAAGCTGAGGCAGGAGGATCACAAGTTCGAAGCCAGCATCAGCGGCTTAACAAGCCCTTGAGTAATTTAGTGAGATCCTATCTCAAAGTAGTAAGTAAAAAGGACTGGGGATGTGGCTCAATGGTTAAGGGTCCCTGGTTTCAATCCCTGGTACCAAAAAATTTAAAAAAATAAATAAATCAAAGAAATTTGGCTATCTTCTTTTCTTAGGAAGTATAAATATTTAAAATGAAGAAAGGTTTGTGTCCAAAGCTATTTAGTCACTGAATTATCTAAGTAGTAGACATACTTTGTGGAAATGTATAATGGATTATATTAAATTATTAATAATCTTATGAGTATAATCAGTCATCATTGCTGTTACTATTTCTCATCAATTATGAGATAATTCATTTATTGATATTTTTACTTTGTTAGTAATTTAATTGATAAAGAATGCTTTGGAGGCTGGTGTTTGTAATCAAGCAAGAGTAAGTAGGGCAAGATTAGTCTTCCCATCATGAGCAATAAAAATCAACCAAGGCAATGGTAAAAAGAAAGAAATATTATTTGTATCAATGGTTATTCTAGACTGGACATCAGGCAAAAAGGAACAGTATATTGGATGATACTAATAACAGATTAGATATAGTCAAAGGAAAGATAAGTGAACTGGGAGACACAGAATAGAAACAATCAAAAGACACACAGAGAGGAGGGATAACAAAAAGTTTAAAATGAACATTAGTAATCTATGGGTCAATTTCAAACAGCTTAATATATATATGATTGGAGACCACTAAAGGAGGGAGATCAAAGACATTCCTGAATAAACAGTGATAGAAAATTTTCTAAATGAGATAAAAATTATAAACCCATGGCTCCAAGAAGCTCAAATAACACTGAATACAGAAGAAAATCAAATCAGAGTATATCACTGAGAATCAGTGAAGAGAAGAAAATTTTAAAAGCATCTAGAAAAAAATGTCACTTTAACTTCACATGAACAGAGAAAAACTGCAATAGATTTCTTTTCGGAAAGTCTGCAAACAGTAGAGAAAAAAAAACTCTGAAAGAAAATAAAGCAAACTGTTTCAGAATTTTGCAGAATTATAGGCAATAAGCAAATAGAGAAGATAAAAAGAAATGAAGTAGTATATGAAATTCATACAAAAGTAATAAAGAAGAAAGAGGGAGAATAGAAAAAATTGAGATAAAAGGCAAGGAAATAGTAAGAAAAAATCTTACTCTAAATATATCAATAGTTGGACTAAATATAAATGGTCTAAGATTGCCATTAAAAGGGAGAAAATATGAAATTGGATCTTAAAAAAAGACTCAATTATAAGTTAACTATAAAAACATACACTTTAGGAGCTGAAGCTCAGCAGCTGGAGCACTTTTCTGGTATGTGCAGGGACCCAGGTTGAAACCCCAGTACCACATACATGGCTGAGTGTTGGAGAAACAAGGCCAAATGAAAAATTGAATAAAGTATATTCTTTATTTCTCTCTGCACCTCACTTTCTCCCACTCTCTCTCTCTCTCTCTCTCTCTCTCTCTAAACACACACACACACTTTAAATGCAAAGAGATAAATAAAGCTAAAAGAATATAAAAAGATATGCTATGGTAAAACTAACAAAAAGAAACCTGAAGTGACTATAATATCAGACGAAACAGATTTCAGATCAAGGACTATGACCCAGGAAGAAACAAAGCCATTCCATAATGATAAAGAGCTCACTTTATCAGGAGATCACTACAATCCATAGTTTCTATGAATCTGATAATAGCACTTTAAAATGCACACAGAAAAATCTCTGAGAACTGAAAAGAGAAATATAAAAATCCATACAATATCTGGAAACGTAAATGTTCCTTTCTCAATAATTCAACAAATATAAAAAGATCAGTAAACACAAAAACAAATCAACAAATAGTCAGGTGTTTTTGATATTTCACTAATAGTAGAATATACATGATTTTCAAACATGACATATTAATCAAGATAGACTAATCATTGAGTTGGAAAAAGTCATCAGTTAAAATAACTCAAAACTTTCAAAGTATATTCTGGGATCACTATGGAATTAGATCAGAAATAAATAACAGAAGACCTCTAGAAAATCCCCAGATATTTGGAAACTAACAAATTTCTAGATAATCTATGGTTATAAAGAAAATAAATAGAGAAATTATAAAGTACTTTCAATAAAATAAAAGTGAAAATATTAATTTTGTGGATGTTACTACGTCAGCATGAACAGGAAAATTCATAGCACTAGGCATCTACACACAGCATGAGACAGCGCAGGAACATTCAGAGATAAAATGATTAGATAATGAGAACTGTAACTGAATTGGTGCATTGATCCGCTGAACTGTGTTAACTGGGTGGTAATTGTAAGCAGGTGGGAAGTGAATGGTGGAGGGTGGCCACTGGAACGTGCTTCTGAAGTTTATATTGTGTCCCTGGTGAACAGTGCTCTCTCTGCTTCCTGGTTGCTATGTCTTTAGCTGCTTTCCTTTGCCACACCCTTCCACCATGATGCTCTGCTTTACCTCACTTCCAGAGCAACAGTGTCAGCCATCTACGAACTAAGATTTCTGAAACTATGAACTAAAATAAACTCTTCCTCATCTTACATTGTTTTTGTCAGGTCTTTTGGTCACAGCGACAAAAAGCTGACTAACACAGGAACAGAGTAGAAGTCAGAAACAGACCACACATATACACATGGGTGATGGACTTTTACAAAGACAATTCTGTGAAGAAAACCTAACCTTTCAACACATGATTCCTGTAGCAATGAATATCCATATGTAAAAATATAAGAACTTTATTCCTTCTAGCATACACAAAATAAACTCATTATGGAACAAAGATCTAAGCATGAATCCTAAAACCATAAAACTTCTGGACAAGAACATGTGATGTAGGATTTGGTGGGGCGTGTTGGTAGCTGGAAGTTATAAGGAGGCATGAGGGAATTATGAAGTGAGGGCTATAGTCACTCTCTTGACCACTGTAAAGGTTTTCCTGTGTGTATGCCAAAATAGATAGGATTGCAACCTTTAATTATGGCTGGTTGATTATATGCCAATTATACCCCCAATAAAACTGGGTAAACATGTTTTGTTTTCTGTTGAAAATGGGAGAAGTCACAGTGAAGAGGGAACTAACATATAGGATACATTCAGTGGATCCAGCTCTTTTCTCCCATAACAAGAAACCTGTGATATGGTAAATATCTTTCTTTCATGCATAAATAAAATGAGGTTCTAAGACATATAATATGTTTCTAAACTCATCCAGGTATGAGCCAGTTAGAATTTATCTCCACTGCTCTTAGGTGAATCCAATCTTCACTCTAGTGAGCTGTGGTGAAAGAGCTTCATAGTAATCAGTCAACATTGTGGATTCAAAATTGAGTTTTCCCTGTGCCTGCTTTATAAACTCAAGTCAAATTATTTAGACTGAGCTTCCCTTTCTAATAAATCAAAACAGTGTATCCATTTCATACAGTTTTTCTGAGAATTGTATAAAAATAAACCAACATATGCAGAAGTGCAATAATACAAGTGTATTAGTGTACTGAGGCTGCCATTACACACCACCACCAACTGAGGGGCTGAAACAGCAGAAATTAGTTTTTCATACTTTGGAAGGGCTGAAGTCCAGGATCAAGGTGTTGGCAGGTTTAGTTTCTCCTGATGCATCTCTCCTTGGCTCACAGGTGGTGATCTTCCCATTGTATCCTCAGAGTCTTTGCTCTATGCGTGAGTCTGGGCTTGCCATCTTCTTCTCTTTTAACAAGGACACCAGCCATCTTGGATCAGGGTTCTAACCCCTTCAATTGCCTTTTTAAGGCCCTATCTTACAAACATAGTAAAACTGGGGTTAGGCCTTCAACATATGAATTTGGGGGAACATTATTCTGTATGTAACCTGCAGGCATGGAAACTGCTATGGCGTATCACCTGCTTTTCACTTTTTCATCTCTCCCTCAGCTATATTTACTTTTGGTCATATTCTAACATCCACTACTAAAGCTTTTGAATCTGCGGTCCACTTACAAATAAAATAACAGAAACAAGAACACAAATTAAAAATAATCCTGACCTCTTCCAAAATAAAGTCAATTCTAGGATATTAAGCCAGTAGACAGAACTAGTAAGGCAATGTGACTTTACTCCTGCTTAATTTATTGGCACTGCTTTCAGAAAACAGAAAGAAAAGAACACATATGTGCTTAGGGGCTCGGGAGCCCAAATATAGGTAACATTTTACAGGTAACTAAAATGCTTCCCTGTGACCCCACCTTTGGTCAGCTACATGATCTCTCTCATACTTTTTTGAAACTTCAAGTTGCAGCTAGCTATAATCTGTGTTATATTATTCTAATTACTCTTACTTCTTTGTATATATTATTTTCAGTTAAAATTTTATGAGCTGGGTGCTACAATGAGCAAAGAAAATTTGAGTATCTGTGAATTTCTTGGTCAAACTCAACTTCTGGTTTTGATTCCCCTGGCCTTGAACTCACCAAAAAGAAAGAATTATTTTATAATCCTACTCCCTACAGTCCTGATAGAGCATTTTTTCCAAGATTTTGTTAATCTGGAGGCTATTTCCGTCTTTTAGACTAGCACATTTTACTTGCAATTAACTGTGGTGCCCAACTCTTTTCTGGTAAAAATAGATTCCCATTCCCTTCAGTGTAATTCCTCCAAATTCCTGTAGTGTGATTTGGAAACAAGAAGAAGACAGCTTTAAGGATTGGGTATCCTGATTTCCTCCTGTCACTGGATATTTTTAAACTATTGAGAGTAACAGAAAATTGCTTAATATTCTTGCTAGAGATAGGTATAGAAGGTATATTTGGCATCCTCCAAAAGTTCATATGTGAAACAATGTAAGAAGACTAAGAGGAAATTATTGGGTTACAAGAATCTTAACCCAATCAGTGAATTAATCCCCTGATAGGGATTATTTGGATGGTAACTGAAAGCAGGTAGGGTGTGGCTGGAGGAGATGGGTCCCTGGGGGCATACCTTTGGTGTATGTATTTTGTATCTGGCAAGTCTCTCACTCTCTCTGCTTCTTGGTGCAATGCCCTGAGCCGCTTTCCTCCACCAGATTCTTCCACCATGATGTTTTGCTTCCCGCTGAGCCTGGAGGAATGGAGCTGGCCTTGTATGGATTGAGGCTTCTAAAACTATGAGCCTCCAAATAAAACTTTCCTCCTCTAAAATTGTTCTTATCAGCTTTTTGGTCTCAGCAGCAAAAAAGCTGACTAAAACAGGGACATTTTGGACATAGGTTCTTAACTTGTATAAATACATATGAAAACCCCATGGATTGTAAGCCACTATGGAATTACTTTCTTTTATTTTCCAGAAATTTATTTGTTGAACAATCAAACAAGCTTGTAATGAAATTATATATATATATATATATATATATATATATATATACACATATATATATATAAATTCTGAAAATTAGATTTACCCCCAAGAGTCCCCCCCAATTACCCACCCTTATCCCTCCCCCCCGCCCTTGACAATACAACTCTACAAATTCCTTAGGTTGTGTGACATTACACCTTATCTGGATTTAAAACATGATAATAGATCTCCTTTCTCAATGGCCAGGGTCTAGCTCCAGCCTCCACAGATGAGTGAAGACATTCAACCCTTGGTTCTCTGGGTTATGCTTATTTCACTCAGCATAATCTCTGGAGGCAAGAAGGTCTTAGAATTGCTTTCTAATAAGCATTTCCCCCATGAAGTGTCTAGTATAGGATAAATTTGTTTGGTGTTTGGTACATAAACAGGTAAACTGACTTATGCATTCAATAAGCAGCGCTACTGTTTGTTATTTAGCATTTAAACGTTTAAACACAAACCAAATTGGTGGGTTCCTTCATTTGACTTACACTTATGTATATAGTAATGACAATTCCAGTAGATTGAAATGGTCACAATTTCTCTATTTCACAATGTGAGGATCTGATAAATAATATGAACAATCCACATAGATCTCATAAGTTAGTTATTTAAAATATAAAATGTAGGGCTGGAGCAGTGGCTCAGTGGTTGAAGTGCTTGCCTAGTATTTTAGTCAGCTCTCCTGTTGCTGTGACCCACAGAACACAGAATAATTTTTGGAGGAAAAGGTTTATTTAGGATCATGGTTTCAGAGGTCCCAGTCCATGGAAGGCTGGCTCCTTTCCTCAGAGCTTGAGGTAAGACTGTACAGCAAGGTGGCAGGCATGCTTCTGAGACAGGTTAGAAGAGGTAGGACAGATTAGGCTAGGCAGTCAGGGCAAAGGGCCCCATCTAAAAGCTAACCACTAGAGAGCTAGCTGGTAGAGAGCAATTAACAGGGTATGCTCGGGACCTTCAAATGCAAAAAGACCATGAGACTCACCTGCGGGAACAATTCCTTTGTCCCATAAGTGGGAAAACTAAGAAGTGGGGGTAGACTCAGGTGGGAACTAGAAAGAATTTGCCACCTATTTTACATAAACTTCAACCAATGATGTTGATGCACTTCTCAATGCCTGTTTTACATAAATGTTAATTATGCTCATACCCAAAATCAATATAAACCCGGTCTAACCTCCATTAGATGGTGTCCTGCTTCTAGGTACCTCTCTGCCTTATGGAGTCTCTGCTCTCCTTCCTTAAATAAATCCTGCTCCTTTTATTCCTCCTTCTGTGGTTGTCCATAGATTTTATTCTTCAAATTCCAGAGACAAGAACCCAGAATATTGGCACCGAATTCCCAGGGTAAATTTCCACACTAAAAGCTGCAATACCCAGCTTTTAGCTGGGGAGCTGCTAACACTATTTCGGCTGCAGAAACCTGCAGTCAACCCAAATTCCCAGTTTTAACTGGGAATAACTGCAAGCACTAGAAGCAGGCTATTTGGGCTGGTGGAATCTGTAGTCGGTCCAGACTCCATTGGCCAGTGGGAGCAGAGAATCTGACTTCATCTCAAAAACCCCACATCACTTCCAGGGAGCAGGGAACTCAATGTATCACATTGAGAAGCAAAGTAGAGAGTGAAACCACCCCAGATACAGAATATACACCTCCAAGGCATACCTCCAATGACCCACCTCCTCCAGCCACACCCTACCAGTTTACAGTTGCCAGGGGATTAACTCATTGATTGGGTTAAAGCTTTTAAAACCCAATTATTTCTCCTCAGCCTTCTCAAATTGCCACAAGTGAACTTTTGGGGGGATACCTCATATTCAAATCATGACATTCTGCTCCTGACCCCCAAAAGCTCATCCATTTGACAATGCAAAATACATCAGTCCATTGTCAAGAATCCCCATAGTCTTAACAGTTCCAAGATTGCCCAAAAGTCCAAGCCTAAAATCTCTGAGACTCAAAGCAAACTCTAAATGTGAACCCCTGTGTAAAAAAAAAAAATCCAAGTTGCATCTGTCCAATATATAAAGGCACATAAAAAATATTTCCATTCAGACAAGCAGGGGCGTACAAAGGGATGAAACCAAAACAAGTCGGAAATCCAGCTGGGCCAATAAGTCCTGTAGTTCCATGTCTGGCATCTGAAGCATGTGGCATCATATTGATCATATTGATCTCTAAAATAGGCTTGTGTAGCTCTGTCCCTGTGGCCTTCCTGGTTGCAGTCCATGTTGCCTTGTCTGTGCTCAATTCCTGCAGCTCTCCTCTGCACTGTTTCCATGGTACTGGCGTTTCTTAATCTCAGGGAGGGAGGTCTCCACTGCAGCTTCAGCTTCCCCCTCACATCTCCATGCATCACCCTCTCAGGCTGCCTGCAGGGACTTTGACCCTTGGGCACATTGCCTGGCCTCCCAGGCCTTCCTCTGAAATCTTGGTGGAAGCCTCCATGACCCCCTAACTTGAGCATCCTGCAATTCTTCAGAACCAGTACCATATGGTTACCACCAAGGTCTATAGTCATCTCCAGGAATAGCCAAGCCTCCAGGGACCACGCTGCAGCACATTGAAATACCTTCCTAGGCCCCACTGTGCAAGCAGGATGCTTATCTCTTCTTAAAGGAATTTTTACTCCTTTGAGCTTGAGATGGGTGTGGTCTTGTCAATTCTTGCCCTCCAGCCATCTTCCTTATTGCCTTTAGGCAAAGTCAGTACTTTAATGGCAGTGATGTCTTTAACAACAGCCCCTGCCTTGGCCCCAGTTTTGCTCCTACTTTTCAAGTCCAAGTTTTTCAAGTCTTTCTCCTCTGCTTTCTGGTCCTGAATATCAGCATAAACTTGGCTAAAAGCTGCCAGCAATACCCATGCCACTGCTTAAATACTATGCTGCCTGGAAATTTCTTTCTCCAGATTAAGTACATCATTGCCTTTAAAATCAGGCTCAGAGAAAATCTCCAGACATGGGCAAACTGCACACAACTTCTCTGCCAGAATAAGAGAAATAGCCTCTAGTCCAATTTCCAATAGAGTCCTCTTCTCCTCTGAAGCCTCTTGAGCCCTCTCTACTTAATACAGTTCTATGGCATTCTGGTCTTCAGAGCTCCCATTAGAATCACCCATTATTTTTCGCTCACAACAATCAAGAGCATTTCCAGCTTGCACTGTTAAACATCTCGAAATTCCTCCCACAAGTTACAAAAAGTTCCAAAAGCTTCTAAACCACATGGTCATGTTAGTCACAGCAACAACCTCACTTCTCAGTACCAATTTCTGTTTTAGTCAGCTTTTAATTGCTGCGATTGAATGATCTGTCAGCAACAATTTCAAGAGGAACTTTTTTTTTTTTTTTTTTTAAGGGGCTCATGGTTTTGGAGGTCTTAGTCCACAGGAGGCCAGCTCCATTCTTTGGGGCTGAAGTTGGGGCTGTACATCATGGCAGCGGGCATGGCTCCAGAGAGCTCAAGGGGTCACATGGGGAAGCAGAGCAGAGAAAGAAGCTCCATACCAGGTACGGGAATATATACCCCAAAGGCACACCCCCACTACCCACCTCCTCCAGCCACACCCTCCCTCCCTTCAGTTGCCAGTTAATCCCTGCCAGTTAATCACTGACTAGGATAAGGCTTTTACAACCCAATCATTTCACCTCTGCCTTCCCAAATTGTCACCATTGAGCTTTTGGGCCTCAACTCACATTCAAACCATAACATCTGGAGTGCACAAGGACCCTGGTTCAAACTCCAGCAACACATACCCAGCTAAGTGTCAGAGATACAAAGCCCAGATGAAAAAATAATTAAAATTGATCTCTCTTTCTCCCTCTCTCTTTAAAAAAATATTTACTAACTATTTAATATTAGTCTGTATAGATTTATTCAGTAAGAGGTGGGAGATTACATTGCCTCTTTAGGATTTAATTTCTATTTATAGAAATTTGAATTGAATTAATGTTTGATAATAAAGATTCTGGGGAAAAACATGTTTAAAAAGTATCTTACAGCAGCAGAATTTGTTAATTAAACCTTTGGTTTTTTTTCCTCTTCTTTCTTGAAATTCAGTAGCTGAAATATATATTTGCAAAAATGGCTCTCCATATTAAAGAGAGAAAGTTTTTATGATAGATCAGAAAACCGGTAAGTTTAGTGTTCTGTCTCATTCCGGAAGAATATGAAATTAAGGAGACTGGGACAAATTTTAAATAAGCCATCCTGCCTTCTCACAGTCTCTGTGTATACTGAACCACAAGTCTCAGTTTAGGAATCAAAGACCCACACTAAAGGCTCTCTAAGCGGCCTATGCCAAAGAGGCCTGAAATGTCAAATTCTTACACCATCTCTATTGTTACCCTATCGTGCTGCCAATCACATAACCTATGAGGACTGCTGCCAAGAAACTGCTTCTCCTCTGCCAAGAGTATCTCTCCAAATTAAAGCCATCTTTACCTGATCATTTTTAGACAAGACACACTGATTAATTCATCTATATTCAGTGTTCTGAAACATCTCTTAAGGAGAACTATAACAACCTCTGGACTCTGCTCTTGAACCAGATAATATATGCTCTTAATTTTTGGTTAAGTGGTCCAGTGACATCTTAGCAGAGATAGACCGACACTCTAGTTCCTCACTCTTGACATGGAAATGCAGAGAATACGCTCAAGCTTCATTGTGATAGGGACAAAGGTGGCAGTGGTACGAAGAAAGACCACTTTGCAGATGGCTATCTGCTCCTTTGACATGGTTCCACTAATCAACCAAACACTGCTGGGAAGGGGGGACTTGTCCATCAAATAACACAGCTGCTGAGAAGCACTATTAAGAAACCAGAGATTGAACTTTCAAGCTAACATTTATTTAAGCTGCATAATTCTGTATGGCAATGAATATCATGTTAAAGTGTTCTTCAAAATAACTTCCATTTGCCAGATATAACCCTAGATTACTGTTCAGAAACTGGATGCCATGCCATTCAATTAACACTGAATACACGGGGTGGACAATTAAGTTAGTACATCACCCCACTGTATCCTACTCTCATTTCACCTTCCTCAGATTTGATCACCATTTGATAGAGAAGGCATTGCTGACACAGGTTACTATGATGCCAGTTTACCAAAGAAATTAAAAAAATTTGTTTAGAGAGTGTACACACTTCTTCAAAGATAAATGCACACCAGAGAAAATCCTAACAGCTTTTAATTTCCATGCTTTTCAGTTTTATTGTTGTAAATGCAACTGTTTATAGGACTAATGACACAGGCTGGCTCTGTTGAGTCAATTACACCAGTAGGCAGTTGGATCAAATTCTTTACTCATGTTCCATTTACACTGTGTGGATGTCTGATATTCGACTAAATTGAATTGCACCAGAGTGCCTTGGTGCTTTCCATCCTCTGCAGCTCTGAACACTTTATAGCACAATGAAATAAATGATAATATGCTAGATGCAGGGTGGTGACTGTGCACAAGCACATGTGGCCGTAGCTACACAGTGAGTAATAGTCAACCAACAGCTTGGTGTGTTATATTAGATGCCTCAACTGTGACAGTATTCCATGGGAAAAATCTTAACAGACTTATGAATGTGTGTTTGTGTTTTAATAGTAAGTTTATTATTGCCTTGTTTCTTTATTTTATGGAGGATAAAATATGGTCAATGAAAAGAGAAAAGGGGGGGGAGATTTGTGACCTCTAGTGCTCAAATTAGCGATAGTAACATAAGACCATCTGGACTCGGGGAAAATGCAAGCAGATGCTAAGGTAGTCTCCCCACACTCTCCTAAATGCCAGAGTGCTTCTTTGCTGACCCACAACTAAGCATGCAATTCTGGTAATGAGCTGCCCAGTGTGCAGAGATCTTGATGGATCCAATTTATGCCACATTGTGGGATGATGCATAATGCAGGGAGGGGGACCCTAGTAGAATGCCTATGGCTTGTTCAGTCATTTTCCTCCTGACATATTCCATAATATTGTTGTCATCTATTGCATTCCTGACTATGAACCAGATATAGTATGTAAATAATCTCATCCAATTCCAACAGCAAACCCGAGGTAGCAGTTATATCCAACATAATGCATAAGGACCTGAAGACTCAGTCTGTTTATTTGCCCTAGAGCACCTGGCACTAGTATTTGAACCCAGATCTGTCTAAATCAAACCATATTTTTTAGATATTATGTTGCACATTTTCCCCAACCAGCATATTTCAAATTAGGTTGGATTTTGGGGCTTTAATCCTTGAAAAACTTACAGTATTGATTTTGAAGAAATTTTTGTTACATTTATAAAGATGATAGCAACTCTATGCTAAAGAATAGTGTCAAAAGATAGACAGCTAAAGCAATCTACCCTAACCCTTCACATACCTTAAAAAGAATGAGATAATATGGGAAATCTTTGATTTTGATCAGTTGGAATTAATGCCACCAATTGCAAAATCTCAATCAATTTGTGGGTTTTTTGAAAAATTAAATAAGTACCTAGGTTATCAGAAAAAAATGGACCTATTATTGGGGATGCTCACAATATGTGTATTCATGAATTAATCTTGGGGTCTGCCTTTTTATTAGTTTGAACTAATCCAAAGTAAACCACAATTATTTTAATAATATCAGGCAGAAGAAAACCTAAGTTATTGTTTTCCACTCAGTATCATAGGGAGACAATTGTGTGAACTTATTCCTCTCTCATTTCTATTTGAGGCCTTGCTAACATTCTTCCTCTAGGGCATTTTTGACATCTTCCAATGCACCCAAATTTTAGGACGGTGATACTGAAGATGAAGTGCCAATGAGAGGAAGCACTTTGAACCAGACGCAAAGGCCCAGGATGATCACTGCAGAGGCCCTTCCATCACCCTAAAAACACAACACTGAGCGGGGGACCTCCGATCGCATTTCATACTCAATTCTTTGCTGATCTTTCAGATATGGTGTTTTCCTGAAGGCAATTTTCAAGGTCATGGCAATAGTTCCTGGTCAGCACTGGACCCTTGTAGTGAGTAATGTGTCATAATAATTTCAATACAATCGATGAAGAACACCAGTTGAAGTTCTAATGTCCGCACCAGTCAAGAGCCCGTGCAGCGTGGTGTAAACAAACACTCAGAATGTCACTATACGACTTTCAGGGAATGTAACGTTGTGGTTTGACACAGGTTGAAGTGTTTTAATAACAACTTTCTCCAATTCTGGTCAACTTAATGATGGAAAAAATATATAGAGTAACTGAATTTTAATCTTCTTCAGCAAACTATTGAGTGAAATTGTGTTTGCTGCTTTAACAATTTTGTTTACTTTCTTGGTTCCAGACTTAACACAGTTCTTTGAGGCTTCATAGTAGGAAAAAAAATCTTTTTTCCGATAAATTTTGTATATAGTAAATCAATATCTCAAATATATTGTGTTTAATTCTGGAAGAATGTATAGTTCTTACTTAATTACCTTAGAAATAAAAACAAATCAGAAAAAAATATTTAAAAATGTTTCTTTGAAGGCCCTGACATCAATAACTTCAACTATGTATTTTTTAAGTTAATAAACTGAAGACATGCAGCATTATAACACAAGGTTTGAATAATGCTGAGTGAATTGTCCCAAATACATAGATGCCAAAGTATTCAATGTCAACAATAACCTCAATGTCATAGCAGTCAGCATACATGTATGGAGCTCTTGCCTAGAGCCTACTGTCATGTGCAGCAACCCTGAACAGTGAGTGTGCAGCCTTAGGAAGAAATAAAGAAACTGGGTGTAGAAAGGTGAAGGACATTCCCCAAGCTTATTAGACCAGTGAGTTCAAGAGAAAAAAAATTGTCTTATTTAGTCCAAAGCCTCTGTTCTGTTTGCATTAGGCCAACAATCCTAAAGAAATGTACTCTCTGTATCTAAAACTGAATTGAATAATTTCTTTTCAAAAGCAAACAATTAAAATGTAAGATATAGACCCTGCCTTCATTTAACTTACTGCTATCTTCCCAGTTTCTACGCGTAGGGGCACAGTACATTATTATTCCTGCCACTGTATCGAGAAAGCT